>CM023458.1:103902276-104065694 GCA_013339765.2 Haemaphysalis longicornis | reverse complement strand
CAAACGTTATTCCTACAGAGTGCACATTCGAGAGTTCCTGTGGGTATCCTAGAAATGTAGTGGGTACATCCAGAGCAGCACGTCTCGCCGTAGGTGAGCGGTCAACCAAAGAACGGATCACGAGAAACCTCGCGTTCCCCCATCGCTCGTTAAACGGAGACGAGCATATTTTTTCGAGCATGTTTCGTGAACAGAGGAATAACAAACAAAACTAGAGTATATGATGCAAGCCACTGCGCAACGAAGTGAACAACTGCTAGAGCACTGTTTGCTTGCACATGAACAAAAATACCCCTCCGCTGTTACTCAAGGGAGCAGAGTGCCAGGGCTCACTGAGCAGAACTTATGAAATATCCCAGGGAGCGCGACATAGCGCCCACGATGGTGGTAACATCCTCGTTTACTTACAGAGCAAGGGAGGAGCAAAGACACCGCACGAAGGCTTAGATGCTGCATCCTTTTGAGGGCAGTGCCTGCAATGGCCATAGCTTGGACGCATGTGACGTCAGCGTCACTTCCAACAATATTCGACAAAATGGCCCGTCTTCATGCACACGTCTTTTTTTCCATTCCTTTTGCTTCGGCTCTGGCAAACCAGACGCGAACCAGGTGCAACCCTCGGCGAACCAGTTTTCGGGTGATTTGCCGTACAGGAGCGCTCGGCGTGCCGCCTGCGGTACATGATCACTGCAAAGCTACTGGCTGACAAACTTGAAGTTATGAAAATGTCAATGTCAAACTGTATAGTTTGGCCCGCATAGTTTAAATCTAATCTTTATTCTTCCCCGCAAAAAAAAATGGTGGGGGAAAAATTTGGCCTGCAGCTGTTCAACAGCGAATGGTACTGTCGGACAAAGCGGGAAACTGATTTAAAATGAGGGTTTCTCAATGCATATTTTTGTTTGACTATTTTCACATCATAAGCTTACTTCATCACGATGAAAGCTATAGCGATCGTGCAACAGTGGTCTTTTTGCGTCACGTCATAAAAAGCGTTGATTGCAAATTCTGTTCCTAAATGTATCCCCATAGATTAGGTATTTCGTCGGTTTTGCTGCACTTGGCGATCCAGGCAGTGGCCCTTCTTCTTTGTTAGTTTGCGCTCTTAATCTATCGAACAGAATGTTTTCCGCCTCGGCTAAGAAAAAATTAAAGCGCGCTAGGCAGTTTCTTCCCTTGATAGATGTGGTTCTAGGGGTGTGTTAGAAAAGTTGACGAAGTTAAAGGGACACTAAATTCTAAATAACGTCTTGACATCACTGGGAGTTGCCAGCTTAATTTGTTCTTTCTTACTTGCTTTCGAACATCTTCACACGCGAAAGCCTTTACATACGAGCCCTGCTTACGAGCTTGGCCGTAAGAGAGCTTCGGCGTTTCCCCCCAAGTACCATCCATTTGCCACCTAACGAACGCCAGCCTGAAACGTTTCACAAAGTATTAGCCACGTGCTTGAGCTCTCGAAGTTGTGCATGTTTGTAGGCCATTTGTATGCGACGTACGGGATGTAATTAGCGTTATAAGAACACAGGGAGGTGCAACTGACGATGATTAAGGTTATTCTCAGCAAGCATAGGCTCTGCTCATGGGGTAATTTTCACACATGGAGAGCCCCAGTATGAGCGCTGTATTTTAACTCCAATGAAACACACTTTAGCATGCAACCTTTAACAGAATCTTGAGTAATTATATATAAACTGCTCTTATGGGCTCCAATGGCGTCATTTCGTACATAAAAAATTATCGCCAACTTGCCCAATGGTGGATGCGTAATGCAATACTATGAGTATTCGTCTCAGTAAGCTGTACTCTACGAGCCCCGTGTTAGTCACTGACAACCACTTAGCTTGTGTATATCTATGGCGCTCCTCAGCAGTAGCACAAATCAAATGCATAGTATTATATATAAGTGATTTATTTGTACTTCTTCAGTATTGCTATACCTCCTCAAAATCTTCGTCGAGCACTTCCTTCCCGTAGAAGACGTGTACTACTTATTTTTCTTGTTCTTGTGGACTATCAACTGGTGGTCGTACCTGAACATGCATCCAATTATCGATGATCATCAGTGTTTCCGGCATCTTACTAAGCTTGGCCACGCGGGCCTTACGATCACTATGATAAACTGGCAGTGGCTTCAAAATGTTGGCAAAGACCAGATCAATGCAAGTTTCCCCGAAAGCAAGTTCACCGCAATGCGGGAGACAAGTATCGCAGCAGCGACCCAGAGTTTAGAAACACGCTAGAATCGGCGGCAAACGGCTTCGCGAACTCGGCATTTGTAGCGCGAGCTGCTCTGTGATCCCCACTTCAGGCACGAGCCCAAGTTAACCAGCAAAGAGAGATCACGCCGCGAACGCTGAAAAGAGTGTCCTCAAGGGTCAAGCTGGCCAACGCCGCGCGCTCCTCACGACACGCACGATCACCTGCGCTCGGTATTTTTTTTTGTCTTTTTCCCGAGCCTCTAATGGGGCGCAAGCCCACGCGCAAGCCTGGACGACACCACCTCTCAGAGGACACGCACGCCTAAGTGCAATCGGTACTTTGTTCGTATATTTGCTATTTGTGGACGATGGAACCAATAGCCTTAAACACCTTTGCTGTTAAAACGCGTTAAGACGAATTCATCTTAGCAGCCATACCAGGAAGCGCCACACGATTGGGGAATAAAACATAAACTAAGCTCCATTAAACGTTTGTTGTTGAACAAAAACTACCACAAATTTTACGGGGGAGCAAAAACAGCTTTATTTAACACACCTGGGTTGGTACGGTGCCGAAAACCTGAAGAAGTAGAAAAAAAGAAGAGGCACCCAAGACCTACAGAGTGTCCCACAACGCATACATTTTGCAATGCTAGTGCATCTTGCTGCCAGTTACTCTAATAAACTGCACTAGAGTTCATCAAAGAAATACATTTTTATTGCCACTGTAATAACAGCGGTTGATAGGGTTTCCATTTAGGCCCTGTATTATTTGTGCCCGTTAAATTGTTTGCTTGTTAAAATATTATTTCATCCTTCCCTGACTGGTCTACCGACAGCTCGCTCTGAACTCGAATTTTATATCTGCGGATTCTCAAGAGCATGAAGGCTACAAATAGTGTTTTGCGGGTGTCAGAAAGCATTTGTTTTCGCTTCGTGAAACAGAACGGCTAACTTTCGGCTAGAGAAGTCTTATATCTACTTATCGTTCTGCAAGAGTTGACCAGATAGTAAATAATAACTTTTGTCAATGCTGCAAAAGGAGTTGTATAGAGAAACACAGTGAAATATTCTGGTTATGGGGCGCGTGTCTGGTATTCAGAAAATATAACGGAATCATGGTGTCCGCTGAAAATACTATGGGAGCCATTATCAGTAATATGGGTGAAAATCAATAATCACAATTTTCCAAATCGCCATAATAAATGCGGGAGCCTGGCATTTCAAATGCGAATAATATTGCTCACAAATAAGGCTATCGCGAGTGTTGAACGGGTGTGAATTCACGTGCAGCTCTTCACGCCTTCGTAGAAGCGTCCTTGTTTTTTACGTAGAACCGTCGCTTTGGTGCGCTGCTCCAGGCTAAGGATTACGCTCTGCGTCGAAAAAGCATGTGGAGGCATGAACTTTCTCCGCCAGCTGTGGCAGAAGGCCATGGCGGCCGGTCCCTTGAATTGCGCATGAAGCGAGAATTCGCCCGCGTCGTACGACAATTGGAGGCACAAAATGACACAAAACCTTATTTGTAACAGTATAGCAGCTGAGAGGTGTCTGGAAACATGAAAGGCTTTGTTTTTATCGGCGTGTACACTAGATACCTTCACTTTATCGAGGCTACTAAGTGATGGCATGCGTTAAGTGCGCGGGCTGTGCTTTGAGATTACCGCGCTTGCATGCTTCACTTTCGCGGGACGTTTTTGAAGCGATTTTGTGGAACGGCTCATCCACATTGACAAAAGATTGTTGAAGAAAACATGGGTTTGTCTGTCCGACTCCAACATCGAGATGCAACTCTCGCTCAGTTCAAAGAAGAAACTCTAAGTAGTTGTGAATATGTACCTGGCCATTTATTTCCGCTACTAGTGTAATAGGGAATCAGCATTCATTAAACGCCTCTGTGTTGTTTCTTCCGATGCGGTTTCTTGTGAGAGAAATGTAATGATGTTCTTGCGTCTGACTCACTGTTCATTTGCGCATCTGAACTCCAGTATCCTGGCTACGCCCCTTTAGACGGAATTGGGAAGTGCCACATGAGTTGCACATGTAAAAGAAGAGCCCCAATGTTGCAGCTTGACATGTCTGAAGTATGTCCTGTCCTCACTGAAAGAATCGTCTAAGAGCTTTTGTTTTAACGCCTTTTGTATCGTAATAATCTGCTGCCGGTGATATTCATATTCGTATGATCAACGTAGCTCGATGTGAACTTTAAATTGCTAACTTTATTCGGCCTCAAGATTATCCGACACGGTATTAAACTGACCAATCTATTTAAGGCCCCTGAACGACTTGCTCCTATGTTCCAAGAGTAACTGGAATACGTTCCCTCGCATTAATAAACTTGTAACGGGAACCTAAAAATTGGGGGAACAGGTACGAAGTTCAATTCCGGTTTTAGAATAACCTGTACAACACTGCTTACTAGTACTGAAGAGTTTCGAAAACATTCCGAAGACCGGCTCAGCGGGTGTCGCAACGGTTGCGTTACCACAACACTTAAACGGGCAGACAATCGATTTTTGGGGAGTGCAATATCATCTGCCTCATACGAAAGCAAGCTTTTTGTATACGATAACCGAAACGAATTTCAAAATACTCGAGTGTAAATTATTTTATTCACAGTAAAATTTTGAAGTCTCAAAGGTGGCACTTGTGGCGTCGAAACGAGACAGCGTTACGTGTACAAACAATCCGTCATTGCGGTGTTGCCACCTAGCGTGCCTAGCGGAAGTTGAAGCTGTAGGGTTTGCCGGCGTTTCCTCCGGCTGCGTTCTCGTTGTTGCACGGCAATCCCACATTACGGCGAGGAGCAGCCGAAGTTTTTCTTCTGTGTTGGTGTTATAACGCCTTAAGATGACAGCCCCTGGTCATCACATAATACCAGGCGGCATCTTATCACTGAATGAGGGCTGGCAGAGAAATCTCGGACAGATCCGTGTGCCGTCCGAGTAGCAGAGCGAGCAGTACTTGGAGTCGTCTGGCATGAAGTGCGATCGCCAGCTCGACAAACATTCCAAAATGCCTTTAAGCGCTGGACACATGTACGATTGGCGATTCGCATGCGCTGATCGTTACGACTGTCGCCAACGTAGTCGTACGCGTGAATTTGAGACGGCCCGATGCGCGCATGAGATGCGTCGTCGGCGTCGCTCCGCCCAATGGTCAAGTACGATGATCGCTGACATTTGTAGACAAGAAAGATAAAGCAAGCAATCGAGCGTTTTCTGCCTTCGGAAACAGTCCGCGCACACGCCAGCCGCGCCTGCCAGCTCGGCACACTCAGCGGCTCGAACCGGCGCAGACCACGGTAGCAACCGCGCTTGTCGCTGCTCTTCTGAATCAATCTGATCGCTAAAAAGTTCCACATGCCTAGGAAGTCAGGGCTTATTTTAAAAGCGGCGATCATATCTGCCGCGATGCAAGCGTATACGCTGAAGCGGCCGAGAGATGGCGATACCTGCGCGGGAGCATCGAAACAGGCTACGCAGATGTCTTGGTCACCGATCGCTCAAACGGCAGTTATAACTTAAATAGAGTTCCACATGCGAGAAAGGGGATGATAGTGTAGTGAAAAGTTGTGTTGCGGATTGTATTCGCAGTTGAACAGATAGCAGCAATCAAATATCCGCCAGGATGCTAAGCCGTTTCACCCGAGCCGACGCGAGCGACGCAAGCCGCCGTAGCCGATCGCGTGCGGCCGACGGGAAGCGATAGAAGGACACCGTTCCCTTTTCGGCACTCCGAGTTACAGCGGAACGCAGCACAAGTTGTGGGCATTGTTCCGCGCACAACGAGCACACACAAAAAATCAAACGATGTAAATACAACCACGACCCCTTCCCGCTTGTGCGGGAGCTGTGGGGAATGTCGTCTGCTGCCCCTACTGGACTGCTTAGGGACTTCCTAGGGGAATGCGCAGTGGGGTTGTGAAAGAGGCGGATTCTGTCGATTTTGACGCGTGATTCATAAACCGCACGAATGAATATGAAAGGTTGCACATTATTGTTGTTTTACAAGGAACGAGTTCTTCAATACCTCTTTTAAACTCACGTTCATTATAAAGTATGTTGTCGCACGGCTAAGTGTCATGGTTGACATAATTCCTTGTGGCGGGACATGTACGGCTAGTAAATGAAAAGAAATGCTTTTTGAATGTTCCAGGGCACTCTAAAAACCCATTCCGCTACAAGGTGTTTTAAGTGATGCACTTTTACATGGTATAAATACTATAAACTCAACAAAAATTGGTTTCCTGTCCCTTTTAAATGATATCCGCAGATGTTCTTTACTAATTTCTTCGCTTTTTTACAGTTAATAAAAGAGGTTGCCTGTCTCTTTAGATGTCGCTATTTTCATTCCCGTTTCGTTCCCGTTCTCGTTCCCGTTCTCATCTTACTAAAAAAGCTGATAGGTGGGTTACCTTTTGCAATAATCTACATTATATCAGCTATCGATGCATGTGCTAGCACTCCTAATGACTTCGTGTTAATCTTCCGTGTTTGTCTACCTAATGAACTATCAATACAAATAAACAAGCCCGACATTTCCATGGTTTGTTTCTTCTTCTCGTGAATATACAATTTTTCTGCTCTTCGTTAACGGTCCTACACGGAAAAAACGCAACACATCAGAAGACACGGGGACGAGGCGAGATAATCACACTCCTACGGCACACCATGCAATCAAGGACGCTGGGGTTCTCGGACATTGAAGAACATGCACGAATCGTATGGCTACAGTCGTATTGCGGTGAAAAATGCTTTTGTTATTCGTAGTGTCTTCGCTCTGATATTTTGGGGTATTTGCGACAATAATTGCAATGTCTGTTGGCGACTTTATAACCACTGAGTGGGGCGACAATGCCTCAGGAAGAAGGAGACCCTCTATTCTCAGACGTCTGTTCTCGCATTGCAGCCGGGACCCAAGTTCCGTGGCTAACTTTAAGCCTGACATGTCACAATTAGTAACTATATGCGGAGCATTTGGGCGATAATTAAGGTGACTTTGGCTTTCTCTTCCGTGACAAAAAGGAACCATGAAGCAGGAGCTTTTCTTGCAACAACCAAAGGCACACGCCGAAAAAGACAGGAGAGCAGCTTGGTCCTTCTCTTGTGTTTATTCAACAAATTCCTTCTACTTGCTCTTTTCCTTGGCATGCGCTCACACAAACACACAGAAAAAACTAGGAGCGTAAACAAGCTTTCGGCTTGTTTCTGCAGCACTTTTTCTTGAGGCAGAGCTTCTCGAAGCTGGACTTCCCTCCTGTTTTGTTTCTTCATCTAGAGCATTTTTATATATCAGGCTGATCTGAAATCAACAGTGTTCACTTTTTTAAACCCTGCCTAGGATAAATTAGTCACAGTTACAACGCGACCAGGGTAATTGGAGAATAATGTGAGAGGCCTTTGCCCTGCAGTGGGCCTAGATAGGCTGGTGGTGGTGGTGATGACGACGATGATGATGATGATGATGATCATGATCAAAGTTAAGATTGAGAGGTAGCGCTTCTAGACTGCCACAGTTAGAAATGGAAGTCGGCGGCTGGTCTGAACTGAGAGCAATATTAAGAAATCTACCCCAGGATATTCATTAGGGATTCCCACTTAACGTTTTTATCATAAGAAAAAAAGAAAGAAAAATATAGATTTGTGTTCAGATAGGGGTGACTGCGCTTTTAAAAATGCCTTATTGGCGGAGTTTTGTCAGAGGGGCTCAAATTGATTTCTTGGATGACTTTGTGAATGACAATAATAAATGACAAACTAATCTTGCAAACACCTAGGAAGGTTACTGTGAAGAGGGTAATTATTAAACGCCCAATTCATTACACAATCACCCCGAAATCGCATGTTTTTCAGAGGCTCTGATTCTTCGCCATTAAATAAAGACAATCCATCGGTAGCACTGAAAGATCAGCAACACAATTGTAATACAGCGTAATTTAGTAAGTACAGCATCAGGAGAAAGGGAAATCATCGGTTGTGAGTGACTGTTTCTTTCGTCCTCCATGACTGTCTATCACTGTGGCTTTTATATAAGCTATTGAGGCACTGTGGTTAGAGATTGCCAAAGTTATTCACCCATTTTCTTCACTGCCGTCCGCACATATCATAGCGCAAACAGTTGATGCAGTAGCGGAATAGTCATTACAACGCATTTCTTCAAGTGAAAGCTTTCATTAGGATTGCGCTACAAGTCTCTTTTTTCGAATGTGGGTTTCGAGGCACGGTTGACCAGGAACAAATCTTTTTTTTTCTCTTTTTATTCACATAAACTTGACGCTGACACCGTGGGAAACAAAACCTCTGTTAAGCATTAGTATTGTGTAGTTGACCGTTATTTTCCTGCGTATATATGGGAGGTACGCGTTTCGTTCCGGCCAAACTTGATGTCGCAGGCTTCAGTTACGGTGGATTTTTGCGTTATTTATTAATATACAGGTTTTTATCACCTCGCCTTGATTTCTCACTCCAAACGCTGTGGCTGTTTGGCTCCAGGATTTGGGCTCAATGTAAATTTATTAGTTGAATCTGATGGGTCCTGATCAATGCATCTTTGACTCGGGCTAACCAGTGACCGCAAATGTAACGCAATTACAAAACGAATTCGTTTCCAGAGAGCAGTAATAAGTGTGTAAGTTAATACCAAACAAAATGACTTATAGTCACAAGCCCTACAAAGTTAGCGGCGTAGAGTCGGCATTGCTTCGGGCTTTTTAACGAGTGCGTGTTTTTTTTTTTCAGACATTCCAAAGCAGACGTCAAAATTTGCAGACAGGATGGGAAGAGCGGCCTAGGAACTCAATGGGCGAGACATATTTTTCATTTGCGTGTGACCAAACATGATTCTTGATAAGTGTTCATCGCTACATGTGAGAAATGTAGGTTTGCCTTCTGCCTGGGCTTGTTCTTTACATGAGACTACAGTATGTACAAATAACTAAATAAATAAATAAATAAATAAATAAATAAATAATAAATAAATAAATAAATAATAAATAAATGAAAATAAATAAATAAATGAAATAAATATAATAAATAAATAAATAAAATAAATAAATAAATAAATAAAATAAATAAATAATAATAAACAAACAAACAACTAAATAAGTAATAAATAAACCACGCTAGCGAAACGTACTGCGACTAGACATTCGTTCTAGTGATTAAACGTGAACAGTGACGGTGACTAGTCTAAGGAACAAAATTCAGGCATCTCACGACCGTGAATCATGACGAGTGGGCGAATCACTGGGGATAGTTCTTACCGTAAATCACCCGTGACATTGCCCACTCGCGCATGCAAATGAATGACAACACGTATGTACAAAACATACAATGCCAATGCAATCCAATACAATTCGATTTAATAAAATCCAATCCAAATCCAATTGAATTCAATCCAATCCAATCGAATGCTCCTCGCGCATGCGGAGCACGGCTATCCAGCAGCCGCGCGAACCTGCTCAACTTCTGTCTCTCTCTCACTCTCTCTTTCTCTCTCTTTCCCTTTTATGAATCTCTCTACCTCTCTAACCTTTTGCGAACCTTTTATTTTGTTCTTGTTAACCTTTTGTGAACCTTTTGTTCACAGATGTTTCGATTTACACGATGCTGTGCGTCTCTCTCTCTCTCTCTCTCTCTAAAATTTTGTGAACTTTTTTTTTGTTCTTGTTAACCTTTTGTGAACCTTTTGTTCGCAGGTGTTTCGATTCACACGGGGCTGTTCCGTGAGCACGAACGCCGGACGCCGGACAAGCCTCAGCATTAAGGGGCTTCGCCCCTCAAGCACATGAAACAAAACTGATAATTTTGGTTGTAAATTACACTGCCTAGGACATGTGCCTCCGTGGGACCCGCAGCTAGATATTTATTCATACGTCAAGGGGAACTTAGCAGGCAGGGAGCACTGTAAAGTGAAAGTGTATCCGACATTAAGCAGTTTACTCTTTCAAGGGCGTGTTGCCCTGAGAGCATTCGACTTTTCAGCGGCTTCCTACTTTTTAGGTTTTCCTTCAAATCTGATTTTAAGCCACCCCTGGCGTTCCCCTCAAAAGTGGGCAATTTGGGAAGGAGCTCTAGCAAAGGCGGTCGTCTTTCTGGGCTTTTCATGGTTCCTGGCTTGCTGGTGATGGCAGGCACTACAATGTGCGTTAACGTAATACGATTACGCACATTAAGATATTTTTTGAACTCCTTTTTGAACTCAGACTACCTGGCGGATCCACTTTCTGTCCTGAGCTGTCGCTACATATTTAAGGCCAAAATGGCTCGTTGCTTTCAAGTGGTACCGCTTTCAGAGGGCTTTTATTTTGAGTAGTTTTTCTGGAGGAACTATTCTCAGTGAGTGTCTCACCGCGTTTACGTCGCCGTGCTTCTGCTGCCGGTATACTGGCCCATGCGCTCCCTATCCCAAATCATGAAAGAAAAAACATCTTGCCCCTTCTTATGCTTGAAGAACCTATCTCAGGGCATTCTGCTTCGGAGGCGAGGTTCAAGCTTCAGCCAGGATTGCGTTTCGTGCGTTTTGGCAGAAATACGAAATTTATACGCTCAAAGAGCCTTACTCACGAGAAAAAGTGCACCTGACAGGTTACTTAAAATCTGAGTAACAATATTACCTTTTTCTTTCCCGACATTTCCAAGTAAAAGTCGGGACAAAAGCTGAGACACTTTCCAGGCCAAATACACATACACAGAAACACAGCACATGCCCAGGGTTTTAGCTTTACTGAGTTTACTTTATGCAGCCTCCCCTCCGGAATTTTTAGGTTCGTTTGATTTCAAGAGCACCAAGCCCCAAAGTTATCATCAATCTGCTGAACACACACAAAATCAACAGAATTGGCTCTCGAGGCTGGATGTCATTTTCGCGAGTCAACACTGCCATCAAACTTCACGATAAGCGCTCTCCTAAATTGACGTCCGATCGTGATATCATATATGACACCACGTAGGGCAGTACTTTGAACTACCAGATGTTTATATATTGGCTAATCAAAAAACGCTATTGGTTACTCAACCCAACGTAACCTAACTTACCCTAACGTAGCGTGACGTACGCAATCTAAACTAACCGAACTTAAGGCGACCCACAGAACCAATAAATAAATGCTCGCAAGCTAAATACTGACCAACATCACGAAAATAATTCCTCAACCCTTTGCATCTGTAAGCTAAGACGTAACCGCTAAACATTTACACCAGACCTTTCACACCACGCCAGCCCACCCTTAAAATGCCAGTGCCGTCGGACAGCACTGTAGCCATGCTTGCAACGCTGATCTGGGGTGCCGGTGAAGGCCACTCAAGACACCGCTTATCTTTTTTTCTACTTTCACACAAGCCCTGATGTCGCTCCCCTACGTTTTGTTTCGTGCTTGTGCATCAAGTGAGGCGGCTGCTTTATGATATGGGATGGCCTGCCGTTAGGCCTAACGGAAAACGTTCAGGGCATAACTACTTAGCAGTACCTGCCGTTAAACGTACCAGTTGGACGTTGCTGGGCACATAATTAGGGCGTGAGAATATAGGATGCGGACAAACTTTGTACATTAACGAAAATCTTGGAGTTTTAACCCAGTTCATCGGTACTCGCAGCATAATATCCCGCCCGTTTGATAATGCTTGGTACGTCGTTTGCCAGGTCAATGATAGGGCTAACTTAAGTTGAGCCCGACAAGAGCGGTCGCCCAATACGCACAGAGGTGAATTGCCATTCCATTTTGCGCTTCGTGGTAGCGCCGAAACTCAGAGCGTTCCATAACCACCGACAAGCACGTACCCGCAGTGGCGTATTGGTTAACGGATATAATCGTTTCTTTCGATTCATTCGAGTCCAAGAACAGACACTGCATTGCATACCCACAGCTTGCCGTACGGCCACGTTTGACCATTTTAGGTAAACGCTTTTCCGGGGATTTTGAATTTTTGTTGAAGTCCCAAAGGTAAAGAACTTCTGCGAACATTCTACGCCGAGGGTTTTATTGTTACAAAGCCTACACAGCGAAAAAGTGGTTCATCTACAAACGCAGAAGTTTCTAGCCCTACATTCAAATTTCTTTTTCATGTTGTAGAGGTACCAATTGAATGAGCACCTCATGAAAATGGTTGCTAGTCAGTAATTGTATTCCTCTCAAGTTTTCTTTCGCTGAACAGTGTTGATAACCACCAAATTTAAGCCTCTAAAAGTTGAGCCGTGAAACACGGGGTCGGGTGCAGTTCTCAGAATATTATCGGATGTAAGGGTGCCAGCCACCAACTTGTCTTCATTCTGTCATGGGTTATCTTCTCTGCAGTTTCGCTCCCGTAAATTACTTCCCTCAAAATTATGCGACATTGAGAGTGCTGAGGGCTCCTCCACCGGAGAGGATATGCCTCATTTCAGCTGAATTACGGTCGTATATTTTGATATAAAGGAGAGGTCTGCCCGCTGTTTTAGTCCCAAGACTCAAAGCACTTTGCAAGTGCTTTGAGTTGGTTTATGAGTGTCGCTTCTTTAACGCCATTTTTCCACTGTGTAAAGCTTTTGACATGCTGGTCCCAGCTAACCCCGGACTCAGCCACTATGATCAAAAGTTCTTTCTTGTAAAAACGACTGAGCCCAGAACGCTTGCTCGCTTGAGTTTAATGTTCCGGTGGACGACCATGTTAGACAGCGGCGATGTTTAAACACTTGTAACGCATTTATCCGGTTCTCTAGAGCTCATTATTTTAATAGCTGGCCTCTGGCCTACTTACTGCTGCTGTACTTTGATCATCCACAAAGTTGCAGTTAATGGTGCACTGGGCTATTTTTGTTTGGACGTTTGAAATGGCTCCAGGTAAGAGAGCTTATTTGATTAAGAGAAAGCAGGGAACGAAAAGGATTCTATCGCAAAAAATTGGTCGAGAAAATGGTTCCGGGGACAAAGTAAGATTACTACTGGTTATCACCTTTCATTGCATAAACTCAACAGGCTGATAAATTATATAAATATGTTGTGTTGAAGGTAGTATTTTAGTGAGATAGAGAGAGAGAGAGAGCGAGAGCGAAAGAGAAAGAACTTTACTTGCCTAAAAGTAGAGAGCTTGGGCTTTCTTGGTTGCGTCAGTCAGCCAGAATATGTTTTGGTGCCTTTACAAGGACCTAGTCCCTCTGCTTCTTGGGAATGCGTTGTCCAACGCCGATTGTTTTGTGTTGCCTTTCGCGTGAGTAGAAAAGGCCGAAACAGCCACTTCCCCGATGATCTCTTCTTCCTTTCCTGCGCGCCAGCCTTCGCGTGTACTCCCGTCTCCGGCGGCCACCGACAAGATGAAAAGGGGACGAACGGACGGATGCACGGATGGACGGACAAACGGACGGATGGACCCACGGACGGACGGATGGACGGATGGACGGATGGATGGATGGATGATGGATGGGATGGATGGATGGATGGATGGATGGATGGATGGATGGATGGATGGATGGATGGATGGATGGATGGATGGATGGATGGATGGATGGATGGATGGATGGATGGATGGATGGATGGATGGATGGATGGACGGATGGACGGACGGACGGACTAAGGGACGGTTGGGACTGAAGGATGGATGAACGGATGGATTGAGAAAACCGTTGAAGAAACGAGAACTGGAGAATCAGTCAGTCATCCATCCGTCCTGGCTGAGATGAAAGTGACGGGGAAATGAACCGACAGAGGGGAAAATAGATGGAAGGTCTCTGGGACGCGCAAGAAAGATGAACGCAGATGCAGTGACAGATATACGACAGACCGACACATAAATGTAGTAATAGTAGAAGAAATTTCATTTGAGCTAAAAAACGAATGGTGTCTTCAGACGCCGGACGGGGCGCTTCCGCTTCCCTTGCTCGGGACCCGCATGCGGCCAACAACATTGGCCCCGGCTGCCAGTGCAAGCTGGGTCGGCAGGGTCGGGGCCGGACCGCAAGTTCTCCCATCGCTAGTGGATGGGGTGGGGAGGAAGGAGGGGTGGGACGTATGGGTGTCTTGAGTTTAGGTAGCTCTGCGATAATGTCGTGCAAGAGTGTCAACTTTCTCCTGCGCAGAATACGCATTTGTTCCTCCTTTCGTTATATATAGATATTGTGTAGTAGAACGGGGTGCGCAAGCGACCCTCGCCTGAATTCGCCTGATTATCCTTTGCTGGTCCCTGGTCAGGGTGCCATGTGGCTCAGGGACGGTACACCGACTCTTCTCTGTACTCATGTGTAATCTCTTTATATGTGAGTATCAGGGTTGAGGTGATGGTGTCCTGCCCTGCCGGGAGGGTCATTGTTCGGCGTGGTAGTCGGCGATAACGTTGCCAGCCACCTTTGTATGGGCAGGCCACCACGTGAGCTCTATGGCTCGCTACGGTGCTCACTCTTGGACATAATTGCGGCTGCCTCTGAGGAGGTCAACCCTTTCCTGAAGCCGCCGTACGCTCTTTTCTAGCCAGTAACCACTGCATCGACGCCCGGTTTGGACGAGCGAAGGGCTATGGCCACCTCCTCGGCCGTCGTTGGGTCCTCGGTCTTCACCGCAGCGCTGGTGACCAGCCGTTCTTGGTCGGTGACCACCACCGCCATGCTGTTGCTTCTTTTCGCAAGTAAGGCATCCATGTAGAGCATTCCAGTATCTTGACGTAATCGCTGGAACCTCGCCTTGGCACGAGCTTGTCTCCTTCTGTCATCCTTACCCGGGGCCATGTTCCGGGGTAGGGGCTTAGTATTTATAGACCTCTCCCACTCTGTTGGTTAGGGGCCTTTATCGTTGCTTGTTCCTTGGGCCAGCCTACCTTGTGCAGCAACGCGCGGCCGTGGATTTTTTGGCTCAGGCGGAGGCGCTGGTATGATAGATGGGCCTCGATGAGCTCGTTAACCGTTTTGTGCATGCCCATGTCCTGTAAGCGCTGGGTCGACGAGTATATTGGTATGCCTAGGGCTTGTTTGGTGGCCTTTCGGATGATGGTGTCGAGTGTAGACTTCTGGTTCTAATTGAGGTAAGATAGGGGGCAGAGAACATTATGCACAAAAGAGGGAAAGGCAGGCAGTCAGACAAGCAGGCAGGCAGGCAGGCAGGCAGACGGACAGGACAGACAGACAGACAGACAGACAGACAGACAGACAGACAGACAGACAGACAGACAGACAGACAGACAGACAGACAGACAGACAGACAGATGCGTCAATGAATGTATGTTTGGGTGCATATTGATTTATTTTTATTTATTTATTTTGCAGCAGCGTTGCCGAAGACGACTAAGCACCACTCTGAGGCTCAGTGCGCGAGCCTCTTGGCGCGAGCAATCAGTGCCTCTAGGAACTCCTAGCGTTCGGCAGGCATAGCTCCCGCTGGCCCGTCAGCTGCTGCCTACTATTCTAAATAAATGTGTTGTCCTGCGGCTCTGCGTTGTCATTGCCTCTTGCTGCCACAGTTTATAGAATACTGCGAGCCTGTGCGCCAGGCATTAGGTAGGAGTGGGAATGCAAGTTTACATCAAGGACGCAATAGTTGACAGGATACATAATAAAAACACAACCAGAAAGAGGAAAAAAAGCGAAACGCATTCGCAATTTTTGTCAAAGAAAAAGAAGAAAGAGTTCTCTCAACAAGCAAAGCGCATACCTGCAAAGAAATATACGCACATGACATGTTTAACGTCCGCTGCAGAAAATAGGGCAGATAACAACTATTTGCATTTTGTAAACCACGGTACGATGACAAACATTGCCGCACAACGAATAAATAAAAAATGCACACGGAGGCAAGCGTTTACACATCGTTGAAAAAATCGCGGCAACAACGTTCACATGACTAAAATACTATGCGCGCAGAACTACGTCCTGCAGGCATTCTTGTATATAGTAGCCACAATGAAAGGAGACCGCCACGCAAAGCTACAGTTTGAACGTGGATTTATACGCGAAGGGAGGACATTACATCACCCAACTTCTCCTACTGAAGAGCAAAAGAAATAAACATTTAGCTAAAATCTTTACTGAACAAATCAATCAAAATCCTTGGTGAAGGGGTGCTCTACAAATTTGGTCTTCCCATCCTTTCAGTGCTTGCGCACTCCTGTCCGTACGTCTCCCTTAAAGGAGCCATGAAGACAAAACACAAGTTTTGTTCATTCAAAATATTGCCTCGTTAGCATCATACTGACACCACTTTTGACGTAAACTTCGCTCAAATAAGCTATATAATTAGGAAAAAAAGGAGTGGCCATGCGACCCACCAGCTCATTTCCCGCAACAGAACCTATGATGTCATACCAGACTGCTCTGCGATAAGCGGAAGCCGGCAAATGCGAACGCGTATTAGGCAGAGCTTATAAGCTTGCCAAACGAGCTAATTGCGCCTGAATATAATGCATCCATTTTACAGCAGTAAGGGGTACATGCGCACTTCTGTTGCTGGGCTCACTATGCTCGATTTAGCTGCACAGCAGTCCGACGCTTTGGAGTTGTCTATACGACGCTGGCCGATCGGCGTAAGCGACGTTGCCTTAAGTGACCCTGTTTGTCAAGAATAACCCCTGTTTCAAGAAGCGATTACTTTATACCGTAACAAAAACAAGCCAGGTATAAATACGGTCCAACCAAAAGCAATGGCGGAGTGCAGAGTATGCTAGCGCCATCTGGGAGGTTTGACGGCAAGCAAGGCTGTAGAGCCGAATGGCGCCGTTATGACTTCATTGTAGACGTCAACCAAACACACGATTTAGTGAGAGAATCAAATTTTTAACCTAAATTGATTAATTTCTCAGTGAGTAACGGCATCATTTACTGCCGCACAAAGCTGGGGACACTATAAAACACGAAAATCTTTCGAGTCAAACAAACTGTATTTTGTCCTTAATGGCTCCTTTAGGAATTACATGGCTCTTTTGGTTACAATATATCCCCTCTCATGCACGGCCTGGCATCGGGTACGGATACCAACGTCGCCTGAAACTAAAAAGCCTGCTCTGTCGTGGTAGCGATATGAAGCCCCTCGAAGGGTATTCGTTTCAGACAAGTGTGCCGCCATCGTAATTGGGTAGTGGACGATGACTCGTACTGGGAACAAAGCAAGCATGCACGAATGCATCGCATGGGCCGCTGCTCCATCTGCACCAAACTTCCTCGCGTGGAAAATAGTAATCGGGTCATTGCAGAAACGGTCGTGGTAAGGTTAGAGTTTCTCTCCTGCTCTGAGCGCTATAAATCGATATGACACTGCTCAGATCAGACAGAAAACATTATTTATGAAAAAAATTTTCAGGGGCTAACTAAGGTTAGCTGTGCTTTCGCCATGTTTCATTGCTCGATCTCATTTGGTTATTAAATAATAGCCCGGGAAATTATTACAAATGTGAACGAAAAAAAGTAGTATTATAAACAGAGAAAATCATTTCCAGGATTAAATGTCTGAGTCAGGCCACAAAATTCTACGCTAGCTTTGGCGCGCGTTTTTGTTGGACCGTTCTTTGAGGGAACGTTATGTGTACCAACGAAGAAAGATGGTCATGATCTGGTCACGAGGTCTCTTTCAGAAAATATATTTAGCAGGTGGTACGCAGGAATCCCACTTCCTTCCATCCGTACGTTTGCTGGAAAAACACGGGTTGGGAAGATGGGCCTCCACGCCATGAAAGCTAACAAAGGCCTCCACTGTATTTTGGTGCGGAGGATATCCACCCCACATAATGTTTGTGATGCAGACCAACACCAGAGGTACATAACTTTGCAGCACCACCACTTACTGACTTTAACACTAACTAGGGAAAGCTCTTTTTAGAACTCCACTTCAAAATTTTCTCACGTGACCGACTTCAGAACAAGCTTCTTTGTAACTTGATGATAGCCAGTTACACAAATAAAATAAAAGAAAATTTTGCCCTTGTCTCTTACATATCTGCGTCAACGGGGAGGAAAAGAAGAAAAAAAGTGGCCTTTTTACGATACTCCATCTAGTGTTAAGAGCAGAGCTAGGAATTGCGGAAACAATATTTTTTTCAAGTTTCACGTTACATTATTTTAACCAGATGCGAAGATATTCATTTTGTCACCTACAGTATATTGTAAAACCAGGTTCGCCAAGTGTTCAATGAGGAATGGTACACCAACAGATACACATACGTTTGTCTTAATAGTAATGTAGCACATTTCAGAACATCCGTTTCTTTTTTGTCGAACTTAGACATGCATGTTTCACGCAGCTTTAGGTTCAAAAGCCACCCTCATTTTAACCAGAATCGTATTTCACAATGCCGAGACACTCGCACTTTACACAATCTCCGTCAAGTGAATATCAGTCCTCCTCAAAATTTTTTCTATGGTCAATACTATGAAACGTAATAGCACGAACTTCCTATATCACAGTGACCCTCTGCGTCGCTTTTATTATTATCGTGAGCTTTGTGGGCTTTAAATAAACACACACAAAGGCCTCAAAAACGGCACCATTAGGGCCTCAAGGCGGGAATGGTCGAATCTTTAAAACTTTTAACTCTCTCGAAATGCAGTGACCGTCATACAAAGTGAATAAAGGACTCTTCGGAAGTTCTGCAGTATAGTGTTTATTACGAGCATTACATTAAACTCTTATAGCACCCCATAACGCGGAAGCGACTAATGACGCCTTTGTGGGTGGCTGCCGTTATCACGCCGGAGTAAATTGTATGGAACGGACACGTTCACGACTAAACGCATGCGAAAAGTTGCCAAGCTAAAACGTGTACACGTGATTTAGAATTTAAATTTTGTTTTGTCGTTTTACGTTTGTTACAGCGCATTGCAGTAGTGTATGTAGCGCTTGTGCATTACAAGCTGCTGACGAACGACATCTTTATATCTTACGAGTTTGTGTGGTATTTTCATATATAGGAGTTTTTTGCGTAAGCGTGGTGTAATATTAGGTACCTCACGCGGATAAGCCTTCTTTGACTAGCTCTGGAAGAAACAAACATATATGAAGGCTTCAAGCAGTGGACACAAATCAAGCTGTGTGTTATAACATTACAGGAATTAAAAACGGTCGAAATATACACTTTGCTGATCATTTTTTGAGCCCGCACCACAACGTCTAAAAGCACGAAGTTGTTAGTTGTCAGTTTACAGTTGGTTTTAGTGATGAAATGGGGGTGCCGGGGGGCTCACGATCAAGGAGACTAGGCATGCTCTACCAATACAGCGGCATCAGTTATTTGTTTTCTTGGTTTGCTTGCTTCCCCCAAAGCAAAATGCATCGAAACCTATGCAATGCATTGCTTGTGCAGCTCTGCTACATATTTCTGAGACTTTTTAGGTGCGGGGTATGACTTAACATGAATTTTTATTCAGCACGCTCAAAGTAATGCTATTTGTACATGTGCTGGGGCGATCGAGAAGTTTGATATCAAAAAGTGTTTCGTTTTTATATAACCATCGCCGAAATTAAGTGGACGCCTATAGATGCCGATCGAGAGAAAATGTCCTCGAAAGTGGAAATCTTAGGCGAAAAATGGTGGCCGTTGTCGCCTACGAAGCAGTTATTTGCGTAATAACTGTAAAACACTTTTTCACCATAAATGGTAGAAAGCGTAGCAGCGCAGTGCGGAAACTGCGCGCATTAAAGATACGTCGAAATGTCTGCTTCGCTCTTGGCAGGGGCTGATGCGGATTACTATACGAGCGTGTGAACACGTCCCGATGGCTACTAGTACTTGCATGTATATCGACATATACACGAGTAAATATGGTATCCACTAGTGTCACCAGATAAGATACTGGGTACTGTCACGGAGGCACGCAAGTAAGCAACGATGTCCATTTTGGTGTTTATCAGTGTTTCCATACCGCCGCTTCTGCGGCCTCACCGCAAACTGTGATGCGGTTATTTGTAAGCAACACTAAGAAGCAGCAAAACGGCATCTTCGGACAAACGTCTATTCGGACAATCTTCTACTCGCGTTCGGAACGACGCCAGTCGCGTGCAGCCACTGAGCCGCAAGGCCAAGCTAAGATTATCACAGTTGATGGACCAAATTGCAGAAACAGCAGTATAACAGCGCCCGTTAATTGTCGCACTGTAAACAAACGTCACGGGACGCGAACTCACCAATCAATCACGGTGGCGGCATGGACCAATAACAGAAAAGAGTTCCGATACCCTGAAAGCTTATCTAGTGACAATATCAGTGCACATGTGAACATAAGGTTACCGAGTCAATGCAACCACAAAATTTCGAGCGATTCTGCTGACCGTAGCATTATATAACAGAAGAGACAGCTATAATATTTAGACTAGAAGAATTTCGATACATTTCTATATACCCGATCTCAGGGTTGGCGTAGCTTTTTTACTTACAGATTTTTCGCTTGAGTGCGTCCGCTGCAAAAACATTTATACAGCGTAGGCAGAAACCGATATATTCACTTAAAACAGTTGCGGTAACGCTTGAGACGTCTGATTGCACGGTGAGTACCTTTGGCGGCCGGTGCTTTATAAAAGTCAGTATTGAACATGTTCTTTCGAGTTTAGCGATGAAAAAATATTTACTGCTTTATATCAAACCTACACATACTATCAATGTTTGTTGGCGCTTGTACGATTTACCAGATTAATACGAATGTCTGTCTTAGTATAAAGTTCAAACTCGCAGATTTATTCTAAATACCTGTCTCCGTGTTGAAGTCTTTATGTCGTCGACAGCGAATGTACATTATCAGTTATGTTGTCTTTATAGTATTTCGGTACTTTATGGTCAGGGCGTCTTAAAATGAGGGCTGTTCAATATTCCTTAAATGTCCGCATTTTGTGCTACGTTGCTATCAGCCGACAAGGAAGCACCCAAATGTGTCTGTTCCGGATCACTCATGTACTGGATTTCTTTATGGCACATAATGCATGTATGTGTGTTGAATAGTCAGTTCAGCTTGGGGCAGGATATTTTAATGGCATGTATATATTGCACTGCATGTATGGGACAGAAGTTTTCCATAAGGGGGTTCCTTAAGGGGCGGCATCAGTTCGCCCATTTTACGCTCAGGTTCTTACAAGAGTCCACTGACTGTTATAAAAAAAGCACTAGCTCACTCCGTATTTAAAGTTTAGGCCACTGGACGCTTCAATTTTTTTCTGTTACGGAAGCGAATTATTGCGTCTGAGGTATTTAGACGTCATACACAAATTACGTTGTTTTGCTGCTCTTTGGTTTTGGTCAATAGTTTGACGGGCACTATTTGGCTACTCTTTCTGGGTACTAACGCGTGACTCTCCACCTCTTTCAAAAATATTGAGTTTTTTATTACCTTATCGGAGTTCTAGATTTAGCCAGCTTCTCGTGCCTTTGAGCAACATTTTGTAACTCGGAGTTGTCCAGGTGCTATCGGCTTTCAGCATACCATGTCAATCTCGGATCCTGTTTGACCCACTAAGGTGATACAATGTGCCCTCTCTGCCAATAACTTTGTTCCCTGTGAAATATGGCTCTTTCATACCTACAAGCGTGACCGGTACCACAAAATAAATTTGATTGTACGACACAAAATACAGTCGCGCCGACCTTCAAGCTCGAGATAACTCTATCCACGTAGCATAGACATACTGGTTGTGTGCATAAAAATGAGGCTTGGATATGCCCTTCTGCTATACTGCAGGCCGACAAAAATTTCTTTCCTGTTACGCCTTCCCCCATGATGCTAATAACGCGAAGAAGGGTGGCCGTCACGGGGAAAACAAGGAAAGATATCTGCGCATAGCTGGAACATGAGTGTGACAAACCAATGAAAATTTTTAGCTGTTGCAAGATGCAATCTACTACATAGTGACAGCGTTCTTTTGGCTATCTGTAGCCAGTACAATCAGCAATTCTGAATATTTCTGTTCTCTGAAGAACGTCTTATTGCATATTGGTAGTTTTAAACTTAGAATGCATAAGGCGGAAACTGTAGCAGCTGTCCGCTGCGCTCGGCATCAAGCGGGTTATTGCTCTTGGGCGATAAACTGAGCCTATCCAGGATCGGACAATCGAGCAGTAAGCGAAAATTGGGTGGTAAAAGTAACATGTTCCCATGTCAGCCTCTACTACTATTACGATGAAAAAAAAACATACCTGGAGAAGAGAAGTTAATTGAAGTCCTAACATTACAAACCCTCTTGAGCTTCTTGGCACTCAAAAGTAAACGCCGTGCTCTTGTATATGATGAAACCCTGAATTTATGAGCGGATCTAACGAGCTCCAGTGTTTTCTTTACTTTGTACATTATACAACTAAAGGAACAAAACACGAACGGTGTGTTTGTGTCACGTTAAAACACTGCAATAAAGCGTATAAAGAAATAGCTTTCTTATTTCCGAAAATTGATCTTTTTAAAATCTGAAGGTATCTTTGACCCATACCTTGATTGGATGAACATATATAGATAGTCATTAGTTGTCCGGTGTTATGTGGGTACACTTTGTAGCAAACGCCAATTGAAGGCCCTCTTTTGAAGCAATAATGCGGTACCCGTTTTAAATAACCAGAATTATTGTTCCCGAAAAAATAAGAGAAAGTCACAGCATATCCAGATTGGTTAGGCGAACATGTTACCAACAAGGAACGCCAATATAGGTCCATTGTTTTACTTATTTACCATAACTTACAGTATGCCCAAGTTAGCTAACCATTTCCTGGTACTTTCACAATGACAACTATAGATTCTATGAGAATAAAAATTACGGGACACCCTATGAGGGCGCTTTGTTGGATTGACAGATTGTTATGCGTGCTTGCTGTGCAAACTACCAGTAGTCATATACAAATGCTATCGCTGCAAAACTTTCTACCCAAAAAAGCATATGTTTCGCAATACACCTGGTAAATATTTCTAGTGTTATTGCAATTGATGTTCTTAAGAGTGTACATGTGATGTTGGCTTATTTCAGTGCAACTTATTTCTTGCTCTATTCGAAAAATGATGCTGTCGATCAGTAAGGCGGAGCTGGAAAGTACCCTCCAAGAGTTCTTCTCATTACTTGCATACATTCATATAAGTTCTTACACTTTCCTCTGGAGCATAGGCCAATAAAAAGTGCGGGTAATCGAAAATAAACACGGCATTAGAATTTGAGGAGAAAACAAGAGACAAATCAAAAACCAAAAAGAGAGAACATGAAGGAGAGCGAGGGATGATAAAGTGAGCAAAACAGCAAGCAACCTAAAAAATTGAGTGCATCGCCGCACACTGACATAAAAGGAGAGTGTGTGAGGAGGGAATACTATGTGGTCGAACTTTCTTTTCCTTTGTGGTAGTACATATATTGCCCAAACCGCAGAGAGAGCCGTATCAACAAGGCCATACCCCTGACTCTAGAGCAATATTGACCAGGGCAGCGCTCAGTCACTCCTTGAGTGCTCTACTGCAGCAATAAAACAATAACAGCAAGATGAGAAAGTAGCACCCTTCATTTCCTCACAGCGGAACCCGTGTCTCAACAAAATCAAACCGCCAGCCACACCGGAAGCCCCAACCGGAACCTTTTTGCCACGTGGCTAGGCCTGCGAACACGTGTCCTATCTTCGGCTCTAAGGTCAGGACCTATCATTAACGAGAATGACCCCCGCCGGTATATTGACCGCCCGGAGCGATGGACGCGCGTGGAACATCGATGAAGCCAAGCGGCATACAGAAAAAAGCGGTACCCACACTGCAGTATCTTTTAGTTTCGGTTGAACAGATTTGGGCAAACAATTGCAATGCACCCGTGATTTCTATCATTTATGTCGTGTCTTTTGAACGGTTCCACAGAAACGCTCCATCAAGACGTGCATTGTGACAGTATTGGGCAAGGCTAAAAAGCGGCTAATTTTTGCGCTGACAAAGCGTACACCATAGTGAGGGGAGGTTAGATTTATGGACGAAAATTCTCCGGAAACTGAAGTGGGCCCTTCTTGCTTCGACGGGGAATACCGATAAACCCTGCAATACCGATAAACTTCTTTGCAGCTACATCGCATATTTCGACCATTTGTTCAAGATTGTTGTGCCGTCGTTTGGCACAGATTACTTAGGTAGGCTTCTTTCTGCTACAAAACAAATCGTGTTTCAGTATCGTTTTTCCGGTTTGCTTAATCTCGTATTATGGACACAACACCACAGCTTCCCTAGAATGAGGGTTTTGTAGTGGCAAATGCGCACTGTTCTAATCACACGCCTCACGTTCAGGTGTCACTGCTGCAACACACTGTTTTTACATTCGGGTTTCTATAGTAGGGTCGGCGAATTTTGTGAAGGATTTGTGTGCGAATTCACTCCACAAAACACCTCACTCCATTGTCGACACCCTCAGAGGTTACGTGCTAAAAAAACAGTGAAATGACAACTTTTCTTCTGCCGCTGACAAGGTGCGAGGAAGCATAGTGGTAGCGCATTGTGCTGTTACTGTGGAGACCCCGGTTCAAATCCTAGTGTATCGCAGATGTGTTTATTTATTCTTCACAGGATTGGCCAGTTTGTTGACCGTAAAAAAACAAGGACGACGGCTTTTCGCCGAGTAAGGTACTTCTGGCTTTCGCCTTAATACATTGTGTATTCCTACAATACTTGCGGGGTGTACCATGCGACGTCCTGTGTAAGTTGCTGGTTGATTTTGACGTGTTCAGGTGGTAATTGACGATCGCCGGGCATGTAGTAAAATAGGCGTGATACTACGAAAGCACGTTGTAGCCTAACATCACATAGCACCAGATCTTTCACACGTATTGGCAGGGAAAGGCACGTTTTATCACCCTCATCATATCAGATATCTAAGACCACCAACACTACTCTGCCGGCCCTGCTATTAGTATCCCTTACTTAAACTAAGGCTCGCGCAAGTTTCAAACAGTTATCTCATTTTCTGAAGATCACGATGGGTATTTCGGTATTTATGTAATCTCAACCATATGGCTTGGCGGCCCACGTTGCATGTTCCAAATTGTGTGAGATTTCAGAATTTTCTAAACGAGTTATTTTTGCTACTTGAAGTTTTAGTTTTTGTTAGCTGCATGGGCCAGCTTCTCGCTTCAGGCACCAAGCCGACAATGACCTTATCTCACAGGACCCAGTGTCTGCACGTTTCTTTTGTAATTTATGGAGTGTTATTTTCTCGTGCGGTGCTCCGCGTCAGTTTTGGGGAATATTGTAAGTGCTTCCCCAAAGTAAGTATGAAGAGTGTCAGACGCCAACTCTGTTAGAAGGGTTACCAGGTCCTAGGAACAAAAAAACGGCCAGGAAATTGCCGGAAAATAGCCAGAAACGACGCCAAATGGATTTCAGCGTTTGAAAAAGAGACAGAGAAAATTCGCCGTTTTGAGCAAAGGCATGCTTGTAATTCCTTTTCGATGGCCAAGCTTCATAGAAAAAAAAATGCTGAAATTTTGAGTGAAATTTTGAGGAAGTTAGCGAAACTGGACCACAAGTATTGTTGATGTTGGGAAGGGGTGTTGGGTATGTTTCTTCTTCCGCGGCTCCCAGCGCGTGCAGCGCGCTTTCGTCAGTGATATTATCTGCCCTGAGCGGCATTGTACGTAACTGTTCGTTATAAAAACACTACTTTTGCGTCCCTTTCTTCGTGACGTATTTTTGGTTAAGCAGAGGGCCTTTGATAAACAGTGACTGTTTTTGGCAAACTCATTTTAATGAACTGAAATCATGTAAAAACTATCACTTATGTGTTTATTAAACGTGTTTTGAAAATCTAAACGCGTCGAGATTTTTCTGTGATGACGTTGGAAGTTTTAAACCGCAATGGGAACAGATATTCCAAATATGGCAGCGGCAGCAAGCTGTTTCCTGTGATAGTAAAAGTGTAAACAATGGTACGGCACCTCAGTTTTTTTTCTTGTTTCCGGTTTTGAGGTCGATGACAATGACCGTGCATCAAAATAGCCCATCCGTTACATATTTCGGCCTCGACGTACTTTCCGCATGCTCACGGCGACCTTTTACAAGAACCTCGAAGGGGTGCGTTACATCGTTGACATTTCCGTTGTGCTCTACAAGTGAAAAAATGTGTAAGTGGTGAAGATTTTCGTTTCTTGGCGACGTACCTGTGTGCGTGAAACCTACGACAGTTATAGGGTATTTGTAATCGTCAAGTACCAATAAACTGCTATCACTTTCATGGCCGAATGCTTGCGTGTTTGTGGTTGTCTGCTCTACAGCTATTGAGCTAATAGACGACCGTTTATTTCACTGTGTGATGGCAACGACAGGGATACCCCCGGCTTACGCAAGGAGCTTGAGACAGCGATATCGTTTCTTCAGTGGCGACTGCTGCATGAAAGCCACCGGTAGCGAAGAAACAAAGTGGACATATCACTTGGCCATTCGACAAAGAGCCCACGTTGCAGCTTGGCCAATTTCATACCAGATCTCGGAGCAAAGACACCGCAAAGTCCTCTTCGAGGAGATGGAAAATCTTCTGCAGGCATTTTGAATGGCGTTTACAATTATTTTTCCACCACTTGTCCCCTCCGAGAGAGCCAACAACACGGCAATAATAGAGAATTCATGATTGACTTTCGTTTTTTTCGAATTCAAAATTGTCTGCTGGGAGAATCCGCGAACTTAGTTCTGTTACGCTTGCGTTACATCACATCCGGTTCTTCGCTTTTAGTAAATGAGGACTCGCTTAAAACGGCACACTGTTGAAACGGACACAAAAGGGACAAACACGTGAATACCACTCCTGTTCTCTGATGTGGCTATCGCTATAAAAAAGAGCCGCGCCCAACCTTTAGGGCTTATCTTCAGCTAACATTCTGTGACCAATAAAGACGGTCTTCTCGCCCCGTCTGACTGCTGCCTCCGTATAGTCAAGAACACAGCTGTCATTACATTCTAAATGCCTTAAACACACGCCGTGTCGGGCAGGCCATGGCGTATAAAGTTGAGCGTGCACTGTGCTCCGCGTGCCGACGCGAACGACGGTGAATACGTACCTTGCACACATCGCTGGTGTTTTTTTCTAATTCCTACTAACGTTCTGTTTTTCGTAGCGGCCAGTAATGGCAGCTCATTCGACAAACGTTTGCTGGTTCGCAAGCGCCGGATGGGTCGAGGGTCGAGGCGGTTGGCCGCTCTCTTATTTCCTCTGTGTCCACATTCGCTTTGTTCAAGGATGTATCTGCTTACGTCCTTCAGAAATAAAAAGACACTACTTTTATCACACGAGAAAAACAAATCAATTCCTTCCGCCGGAGCATCTTTTTGCGCTTCAGTATATATACCCTTTGTACCGCCTGATCAATGCTTGAACGGCTCTTTTTCCATTTCAGTTAGTTTTTCTAGATCTCCAGTTCTTCTCCTAAACAGCGCTGTCATACTGTCGTCACGGTCTTGCAATTTTTGAGCTTTGTACACAAGCACTGGAGCTGTCACTGTTGAGTTGGGCACTGTATATTTGTGGAGGTAAGCGTGTTTTAGAACATCCAGGGACAGATGCAAAATAACTTGTGTTACAAATACATTGTGGATTTTATCCTCCCTTTCGAAAAAAAAAACGAGGAAGGCGGAAGCGCTTGAAATTTTACGATAACAACGACATCTGCAAACGTCAGAGGAAGACAAGAACAGACATTTAACGGCCAACATTTGGTATCATTTCACTGGCTTCATCTTCTACCGTTTTCCCGCCTCTGCTCCTAGGAACCTTTCGTGCAGTGTAACACGCGTTGGAAGTACGACAAGGACAACTCCTCGTTAAGAGGTTTCGTTTCTGTATTCCCGTCTACGTTCGTCAAGCTCTAAATTTCGACACTCGGTGGGTGTGGTTAGTTGATCCCAGTGAATTGTAGCGCTTTACACAAAAGTACAAAACGAGCGTCAAAAGTTCAGGTGCAAAACTGAGCAAAAATTGGGTAACTCCCGGGCGCTGTGGTCGCCCACTCGCTGCCCCATCCGGCCCCTCCGGCGCGGTATGGCTAGGTCAGCGTTTATAGGGTTATCGTTCGGGCCCCACGGGTTAGATAACTGGAGGCCAGTGTTATCCGGTGTAGGATAAAGCGAAGCGATGCACCCGGCAAAAATTGTCACAATCAGCGGCATTCCCCGGAAAACCACGAGAAGAGGCGAAAAAGCCTCGCTTTATAGAAACAACTATTCCCGATAATTTTATTCCCACTAAAGGAAGCTGAAATTATCATTTGTAGCGAAGAACCCTCCGGGCGTGGAACAAGTATTTCTGCGCTGACCGGAGAAGTTCTCACCAAACTGTATGTCGAATCTTGATATCAACCCCTTTCTATACTGCAACCACTCTGTTCAGCCCTTCTGAAAAAAAAGGTACTTTCTTCTAATCTCACTGCAGAGTTTTTTAAACGTTTCAGCCTACGGCCTAACGTATGCAAAGTTAGTTTTTCGTCTAGGACGAAAGAGCGTAGAGCGAGGGCATTTCAAATAGCACAGGGTTGAAGGGAATTGCAACACATTTTTGAACTATTTCTAACTTTGTTCGATATCTAAATGCTTGCACAACGTTGTATATCAATATATGCAGAACCTAAAATAGGGGATTAGCGAAGTACTGCAGCCAAAACTTACTGCTTTATACCCATCAGATGACTCCAAAACTTGCTCAAAATAAGTTTCTCTTGTTTGAAGTCTTGGCGTCGTTCGACCGCTAGTATTACGTCATTAGAGCGGTAACCCACGTCATTACAGCGGTAACCCGGAAGGAAATCCGGGCTATTGCCCGTGTCTCTTTCAGTTGCAGCAATGAACGCATATGAAAACTACTTTTAAAACAAAGCCAGACAAGCAAAGCAGAAACGAACGGCACATCTGCTGCCACGAGCACGTCAAGCAGTGCAGCTCCATGCTGGAGATACGAGTAGCTTGCTAGTGCTTCCAGAAGATACGGAAAAAGTGAAAGTATGTTGCGAAAGTGCGCAGAGTCCTTATAAAAACACAATCCTTACACTACTCGTAGCTAGTTTCGAACGTTATGTTCATGACCTCTAATGTATGACTTAAATATTTTGCGCCATCTATAATTTAAAGGGGCTTCTTTTCGTCAGGTCGGCGAGTTATTTTTAGTCAAGTTCGTCGTTAAAGGTACCTAATGCCAGGCAGTGTGCTTACATCCTGTTCCGCTGAACTGGCCCAACAAGATAATCGCCTTATTTTGGAGAGAAGTAGCACTTGGCTACGGGGTTTTCAGTTTAAGCCGCACAGTTTAAAGGGAAACCTGCTAGGTTATCCTGTTTCTGCGTGCTCATTGGAAAAGGTGGTGCTGAAAAAGAGTTTACAGCTTTTTTTCTTAATTAACGCTAATTCCGCTCGTCATTGCTGCAAGGCTTTTTATTCTTCTGAAAAATAAAACACCCAGCGGATTCACTTTTGGGTACGAAGAAACCCACCTCTACGATGAGCAGGGGAATTCGCCCCTAGTTATTGCTTATCTTTTCCTAAAACAAAAAACACAGGAAAACCGAACAACCGTCAATGAAGTACAAATAAAAGAAGGGTGAGACATAATAATGTGTCGTGAAACTGTCCAAATAAATGTTTCGATATATCTCTCACTTTTGTAAGAACTGCATAAGTGAAACATGCATTTTTTGGAATACTTTCGGTTTACTCTATAAAGTAGAGCATATTCAATATGGTGCGCACAATCCTACCATTTTGTTTCTGGTTTGTGACTTGCGCTGAATCATTAAAGTTTTTGGAACATGAGGTCGCAGAACGATGATGCGAGCTCAGAATTGAGGTTGAGTGGATATCAAAGACTGAGGATTTTTTTTCAGAGGTTTTTTGGTGCCACTTAAAGTGTCTTTTACCTTTATTTCAACCATTCCGAATTGTAAGCCTACATTAGCGTGCTGTGCGTGTAACACACGTTTCGGTTTTCTCTTGATCCACTCCGGAAAATCGATCACAGCGGCAGGCTCGTATGTCGGCTACTTTCTCCTTCTCCAGGCCAAAGGCTCACCTCTTGTTTCATTCAATACGCTTTGTATCGTCTGGCTCGGTCCTCGTGATCCGAAAAACGCAATGTCTCCCTAACGTAAGGGCGCATACAGGCAGAAGAAGTTCCCCGAACACAAGCTCGGCTAGGGCTTCGGACATTGCCTTTCCTAGACACAGCAGCCCAACTTTGGCAAACTATCCCTTCAATGTATTCCTGCTAAAGTTATGAAGGGCGCGCTTGTATCGATGCCCCCAATGGCCCTGAGATACCTTATAATAGCACTCAAACAAAGAATTGCGCAGTTCTGAAGATCTGTGTCAGCGCATTTTTTTTACTTATTCCGTTATTTTTCGTTAACGCTGCGTTTCGTTAAAAAGCATGTACAGCTGAACCTCAAAACTCGGTCTCTCGTCTCGTGGACTGGAATAAAATATCCGGAGTCCAACCTACACCCCGGGTCCGTTTGGACTAGAGGTACGCCGCGGAATATCAATATTTGAGGACGCACCTCGCGACGAAGTAGGAACTAGTGCCGGTACTGAGGAGAGCAATGTCAATAATTAACACACAATTACGTACAGCGGCGGCAGAACTGAGTTGGTTCTTTGTCTGTTTGTCATGGATGGTTTGCGATGGCACTCCCGTCACCAGTCTCGCATTTCTTTTTGCTTGTACTTTAGAAAAAAGATTTTGCGGCCTTGCCGGTTTGCGTCGCTATGGCGGCTCGTTACACATCCCACTTTGGAATTCCACTGGGATTGCCTAGAAAAAATTGTGCAGACGGGTAATTTCTTTTAATTAACTAAAGCACGAGCTTTGGTTTTAAATAGGGACCATTGTTTTTTATATAAAATACACTCCACTTTGCGCGGACCAATAGTGTAGTAACGAGTTACTCGTCGGTTCAAATTATGAGACATAAAACTATGGAGGTTTCGAAAAGCAGGCTTTACAAGATGATTCATTATTAGAAAATATGTCATATTGAGACAACAAAATGTTGTTTAGAAGATGATTGCTAAGTATTGCGGGCCGTCTATCAGCATATTGAAGAAATTGTTTTGATCTCCTTCTGGTAAAATATTCCGTAACATATCAGGCCTGACACTCGCAAGCCCCAGTACACGAGCGAAAGATCTGTTTTGGTCAGGTTCTGCAGAGTCTTTCCACACAGTGTTTTATGAAAACTACGGCTGGCTGTAGCAGGCAGGCTGTAGCTCGAGCTGAAGCACACGCAAAAGACAGCCCTTCCGGCGCGCCATTCCGTTGTGACACGGAACGATCAACGCCAGTCGAAGCAGCTATAAAGCCTCGCATATTCACGTGGTACCGTCTTGGCGAGGCTCGGAGCGTTGGCAGCTAGGACATCCCTCGCAGCGCATCAGCGTGGCCGTAATTCCAACCCAGAGCACTTGTGCTGCGGCGGCTTAAGGTATTTGCGACACGATGAATGACTTTGCGAATCACGCAGGGTAGAGCTGTCCCGCTAAAATGTTGAGTCATATCAGTTCATATCGGACTTGTGAATAGCACCTAGAGCTGTCCCGCTAAAAATGAGAACTATTAGTTTTCGGAATGTTTGAGTTCGGTGTGTTGGTTATGTTTAACAATTCTAAATTTGGAGAAAAAGACCAAGTGTTTCAACCCGAAACTGCCTGAAAATGAAATATTGTAAGTTTTTCATTTTCTTCGCTCCAAGTGCTTCGGCCTAAATGCGAATATTGCCAAGTCCCATTTTTTTCTTCGCAAATGGTGCAAGTGCCTGGCAAACGGTTAAATATAGCAAATGGTTTCTGTCTACCCGAAATAGTTCATAAGCTAGTGCGAGATCCCCAAACATACAGGTACCTGAGGCACCTTAAACCGCTGCCAGGCTTTTGAAACACAATACACGTTGGTTCTGTGCCATTTCAACGCACCAGCCAGCATATTCATTGGACTATGCACCACCGACACACGTGCGAGTATACTCCTAAGAAGATCGTATATTTGAACTTGATACACTTATCAGGCCGATAACAACATTCATCACTGATCAATGACTGGCCAGCTATCAAACAAGTCACTGCAAACCATCGTCTACTGAGCCTGAACACTAGAACCGAAGCGAAGGTTCACCGAGTGTAGCCTCATGGCCTATGGCAGGCTTGAAAGCGGATTTTGTCTTTGTACTCGTTATCCGCGTCTATGGGCACTCAAATGGTGTTAATCCAGCCGACAACTTGCATCGCCTATTATAAATAGAATACAGGCTAAATTGAAGAAAACTATGTGTGGGAATGAAAACTTGGTATCACGGATGTAGCCTGCCGTGAAACAAAAAGATAACAGCGAGCATGTTGTAATAGGTCAAGCATGGGTCGATGCTGGTATGTGTCGCTGACCGCTAAATTGCCGTAATGGGAATTACAAAACGCGCTGTTTGCACCTGCACGGCAACTATGAGCTACCACGTGGTGGAGTGGCTGAAGTTCGTTTGACATAAAACACTTGCCCCGATTGGAATGTCGAAAGGAAATCTCAGCCGTCTTACACTGCGCACGCCCACCTTAGAAAAGAGCCCTTAAAGTTCACGTCACCCGGGAGTTTCTTTGAAATGAAAGAAATAGTCTGATTGGAAGCTCGATCAGAATATTAGTATTCTTACACTTCACGCATTCACCTTAAAAAAGAGCCATTAAACTTCACGTTGCCCGGCTCCTTACGAGGAGAGCTCTCAATTATATTGCAGGAAATCAAGCTCTTATTACCCATACTAACAGGAATACAAACTAAGAGAAGGCGCGAATTTTCAAACTAATCTCAGGAACTGTGGTTCCCAATTGAAATAACGTCACAAACGCAAGAAACTGGAAGGGAGATGCTTTTCTCGGTTCAAAAAATTATTTTGTACGAGTGCTTCTCGCATGCACTGATACAAAGGTACCCGAAGGGGTAAGAAGTATGACCTTCATCTTGTTAAACACTCGGAGCAAATCAATGCACGACAGATAATTAATGTCTTCCTAAATCACACCCGTGGGGCGGTCTTTCTTAAAGCTGCCATTGTCTTCTTTTCTGGTATAGCCCACTTGGGACACAACTAATGATATCGTTAGAGGAGATCAAAATAAAAGCACGACACCGTTACGGCGCTTTTGCCAATATTGAGCGCGTACTACGTGCTGCAAGTACAATGAGAAGGGCGGAACCGATAAAAGAAATCGATGTCCCTCAGTTATTATTTAAAAAGCCAAAGTAATTGCGTTCTACAAGAAACTTCTAATGAAAGCCTGATTCAATCTTCTTGCAGTCGACTGGGTCTTCTGCACCCGCTGTAATACTGAAGCCATTAGTTCTGGCGAATTAGCACCTTCACGCTCTTGAATCGCTGCTGGCGAAATAAGCGCAGTTTTTCCCTTCGGCACTAACGATCCGTCGGAAAGCGATATTGTCACGTGCCATGAACGGCGCAGGTTTCTTCAAAGAATAAAGTTTATTGGAGCGAACTTGTGCTCTGCGAAAGATCAAAGAAAATACACGCGACGTGGAGGCAGTCAGCAGAATGACGTGCGGAAACTGGCTTCAGCGAATAAAATGCCGCCGTGTTAGTCTCGCGACCCTTTCTCCTTCGGCTTTAACCATTAAAGAACTGTCGAGCCACATCTAAAACGTTGGCGATCGAAGAAGAACAGCCTGTCCTAGTGACGACTGCAGATACACTCTTCCTATCAAACCAGGTAGTCTGCGCGGCATACAAACGAACAACGGAAACGCGCGCTTCTTAACGAACTCAAGTTCTTGCTGGTTGTGCCTGCGATATACAAAACCAGCAATATACAAAAACAGAGGTTATAGTCCACGGCAATATATCATTACGACCGTCTTTACTTAGTCTGCAGATTTTTTTCAATGATTTCATCGCGCCGAACTGGCGATCGCGCTGCTGGTTTGTGTCCCCTCGATTTCATTACTGTGCTGCGGACAAACGAAATGCTGTCAATGTCAGCGAAGATGCCTCGATGCAAGCCTAAGCGTGCGCAGGGCAACCGTCCAAGCAAGCCTCTAGCACACACGGTTTCGGGACTCCTAAGTATGATTACGTGTTTTAAAGGCGAGCGCATGACGATACTTATTCAGCCCCACCCTCGACGGGGTTGTCCCGTTACCGGTTTTACTAATCCGAGGGTTAGCATTTATATTCACGTCCATCCCGCCGACAAGGAAGCTACGGTATGTTACCGCCTTTGTGCCTAAGCGGCGTTAAATAAACTCACTTATTTAAGATAAGATAAGGCAATCATCATTTTCTGCAGAAAAAACCTGGAAGGTCATCCGGGCTAAAAGCGGCTGAAGACAGCTTGCCAGTGGCCCCGAAACCCTCCCTTGGCCGGAATCATAAATAACATCACTCATAACAAAAGCAAATGAACGAGTACATACTTAGTACATAGCTATTCAACACAATAGGGTGAATGCATACTTATACAAGAGTTACGGTTTCAAAATTCACTGATTTTAATTTCCACACTAACCCACGTTAATCCGTCAAAGTGCACCTTAGTCGATAGAAATCGCGAATTATGTATCCTTATTCAGAACAATTTATCTTTACCCACCCTAATCTCACCTATCAAACCGCAATAGACATTAATTCACCTTATGTCGTTCTATAGCACGAAATTTATGTCAAGTATTTTTTTATTCCACCTTCATTCACCTTTATAATAATTAGTAGCAATCACTTACCAAATGTTAATTTCCGCAATCAATAATATTCTACCTTAATTCATTTGATTCATCTAATTCACCTTATCTTTCTCGGTAATCATTACCACCAATCACTAATAAATAAATATTTAATTTTCTATTCAATAATCATCTGTTATACGAGGCTATGATCCCTTAGTTCCCTTCACATGTGTTAAGTGGCAGTCATTGTCATTACTTTTTATTATTGGTATTTTTTATGATTATCGCTAAGGTAACGATAATTATTGTTAACATTCGTGTTTGAACGGGCAACAACGAATGTCACTTTTTACTTTTCTAAAGACATAAAATGCTGCTGCCTTAACCCAAGCTTTTTTTGGCGGTGGTGGTCACTTGAAGGCGACCACTTCTTACTTTGCGCTACAGATTTGGTGAACCGAGTACGTCGCCAAAGTAGAGCCATTGCTTCTGAGAACCCGGAAAACTAGCCGAGCAACCTCGTCTTTCCTGTCTTCACCAGCCGCCATATTTGCAGCCGAACGCGAATAGACGGGTTCATTAAAGCGAAGCTTTCCAGGCTGTCACAGGTTGGTGTGTCGCGCCGGAAACGCGCTGTAGGAGAGCCAGCTTTGCCTGACGATAATGATGACTGTTGGGGCAAGTGAAAGAAAAAATTCGCTCCCCGTGTTCGTAATCGAAACGTGGTCCCTCGCGTTATGCAACTGACGTCTATACGATTGCGTCAGTTTGCCACGGTAGAAGCACTTTTCGATTTGGAGAGGGGTGTATGGACGTAAAAAATTAGAAAACGTATGTATACCTCTGTCTAACGACGACAATTAAACGGGAAGGTTTCTTCGGGCGATATCAAATGGCGAACGGACAGTCAAAATTGCAGCAATCAAAATTCCAAACTGCGTTCGAGTAAAATGTAAAGCCTAACAAGACAAATAGAAACCGTCGGCGACTGGAAGTCCAAACGCAGAAGACAACCAAAGGATCCCTCACGGGAAAGGTTCGCGTTTAGCAATTGCTGTCGTTTGAACAATGGGTTTAAGAATTTCTAGGTGGAACCTGACTTCGCACTTGTGCAGAACACCTTCAAAAGGCAGAATTACCGCCACATTCTCGGAGCTCTGTTAGAGTAGAAGCTCTAATAGGTTTGAGACATCATGGCCTCGTTCAGCACAAACTCCCCGACTGGTCGTTGCGATTGCCTCAAAGCCTAGCACTATCTTCGATGTTACGCTGATTAATACGTTTATGTTCGTTAAAGCCTTGAGCGATAACGAGGCACATGCGCAGCTCTGCAACATGGTGCTGTGCCGCGGAGAATGGGAAGTCCGTTTAAACACAATGTTGGGAAGTTGGTGCACACCTATAAAAAATTCTCTGGTGTCGTTGAAAATGGTTACGTGCTTGGAAAGCGAAATGGTCCGTTACTTATGAGAAATTCTTTTCCTGCAACACTTCCTTTAAATAACTTGCTTTGGTTTCGCTTTTTTTTTATTTTTCCAGGCCAACCTTTAAGCAGTTTTCTTTTCTGCTATATGTTTACGCGTCTTTTTTTTCGCTCTAATTTCTTTGACTTACGGCACCTATTAAGTAAACAACCGGCAAAGGTACCAATCAAAGCAAACAGCATTCATGGTTGTATTCCTTTTAACAGCACTACTTTTTGGTGTTACTTGTATGAGTAAAACTAAACCAACGCTCAAGAAAGGCACCATACGAACTTCGAACACTGAAGAATCTTCTTGAGATATGTTTCGCCATGAACGTACAGTTGCCTTATTGTCGTCACTCCGGACCAGGGGAGGGTCCAATTTTCTACTTTTTTTATACCATCTGCCCACAGTGAATTAAACATTTTGCGTGTCAGTATTCAGTTTCCTCCATCGTTCGATTTTTTGCGCCATTCTTCTCACTGGTTTTCGCGAAGTAGCAACATTGTCTTATCAACCAGCAATCACGTATGACTAGAAAGATTCATGAGACGGAAAGTGACTTTTTTTCAACATGGACTTACCCTTATGACTACCGCAGTCTAACCAAATTTTCCGACAGAGATACCACTGAAGGCAAAAAGCATTCTAGGCTGGATTTCTATTGCCGCTTTTTGTTTTTGTGTTACTAGTATCAGTGTAAGTGAACCAATGGCGAAAAAGAACAGTACTGTAAGTTTCTTTCGAACAAACGTGTCCAATGAGAGCATTGCAGTGACACTTCACCCAACATTCCCATCACGCGCTTTTGGCCTGTAGAAAATGTCCCATTTCCCTTAAAAATTATTCCGCAATTTAATTTGTTGTATTTAGGAGCAAAGCTTCAAGCGATATTCTCTGAGACCAATGGCTGTGGATAGGTTGCAACCATTTTTTTGTTTGACAATGGGGAAGGTTTGAACGTAAATTGAAAACCTAAATTTTAGAGCAACTATCCAGATGATTTGAAATATTCTTTTCATCATTGGATGAATTATAAGCTACCGAACAACAAACTGCATCAACTACCAGATAAGTGAGCCGGAAAATACTGTTATATTCAATTAAGCATTCACAGGCACGGCAAAAGTGATTTTCCCATCACATTTTCTAGATTGCGGGTAAATGGTTTCTGCATTGAATTTTTGCTTGCCGTAAAGGCTGTGTGCTCTGATAGAAAATACAGAATATTTTCCTAGTTCTTTTTGCGAAATATAAGCATTTACTACTTTCAAATTATGTCACATTTTCTCTTAAACAGCTGCGATAACGTGAAAGAATTTCGCTGGTAAGAATGACATAACAATCATTTCTTTTTTCAAAGAGCAGGAATGAAGCCGCAGTAGTCCCCACACTTTCGAAGGGCTGAATTTTTATTTTCTGAAAAAGAAAGCCGGGCACCCGTGAACTCTCTTATAAAAACTATTTATTTTGAATGCAACACAGATAACCTCAATTGGCCTGGGAAGCTTCGTATTAAACGCACTTTTTATTTTATAGACGGGGTGGAAAGACGTACTATAGACGGAAGAGAAGGCCACTGACCGACTAGCCTAAAATGTTGCAGCCCCTTCAATTGGGCAGAAAGCTATATAAATATTTTTTATTTTCTAGCGCTGTTTGAGCAGTATATAATGCGGGCATACAAGAGCATATACGCTTGAAAATACATGAACGCATATTTTACAGTGGTAGCCATGAACAATTTGTTTACGCGTGCTTGTTTTAAACGCTTTCACATTAGACTGACGAAATATTCGGATTTATTTTGTAAATTTCTCCTAATATAAAAGTGCAAAAAATGGTAAAAAGTAAGACGAACAAACATAAGAAAGATCTGTCGTGAAGAAATACCGCACCGCAGAGAGGCTACTTCGTTCAAAGCTGTCGTTATCACGGGGGTAACGGCAAGCGCGGCGTGGTGCTGCATTTATTACGGTTGTTGGGAAGACCAAGGTTGGCTGTTGTCCTCCCATCTATTCACGGAAAATCGATTCCTTCAATGCTCGGCTTGGAGAGAATGCTTTTGGTTGATGCTTGCAGGCAGCATGCACTTCTAAGGGAAAACTTGCGCAGTACCCTTCCGCTGAACATTTTCCGCATGCCCTAGCAGATTGTAAGATTCGTCCAAAGCTACAGAAAGCTGATTCAAATGTACTGTGTGCGACGAAACTGACTTGCTGTGACGGAGGGCCTCCGAGCCTAAACAAAGCGTCCAAAGCGTGCTACTGCAAATGCCAGATACGCTGCCGTGGAAACGTACCACTCCACGCCGAGGATTTACCTCTTGAAAAGTAGTTCTACGGCACCTACACCTGGCGCTGCTACCCGACCCCCGATCCTTGGGCATCTGAGAGTTCCCGAGGGGCACGAATAGTAACAGGAGACAATGAAGTGACATGAAGTTACACATGCCGGTACGGCGCAGCAACCAATGGTTCCATACGTATCGCGATGCAACTCATACGAAATTATCTGGAGCTTTTCGAATTGCTACAGTTGATGAAAGCCCACAACAACGCGACAACGATACAATTAAAAATGCAGTTGTTAGAAATTCATACAATACTCACAAATTACGCGGTTCCAACGACTGAATGCCAAACTTGTCTTTCGGACACAATGGTACAGGACGGAATGAATGGAAGAAAGTAACTGCGCACGCTTTCTTTTGAAAAGTGAAAAGCAATTAGGTTCACCGAAAGACGGAGAAAAACAATTTCCGTTTCAACCAGCTTACGTAGGCTCCCTTCAATTTCCTGCTGGTGCGTTACAAATTGAATACATTTGATTAGGGAGAATCAGCACACTTGCCACCTTTAATTGCTGCTCCTTTAGGAGGCGCCCTCCTTAATCTTGGTGCAATGAGCACACGTGACACTCGGCAGCCGCTGGGAATTTCTCATTGCCCTAAGGCTTCTTTCTCTACAATCGATTACTTGGCAGAAGTCCACGATGGCTGTCGAAATCATCATGGCTCAAGCTAGGTGAATCGTAATATTTGCACAGTTAATAACTTCCATGTTGTACAGACTACATGTTCAACATAAGCATCCGAATAGAGGTATAGCTCAGGCGAGACCACATTGCATTCGCTTGAACGCCTGCCAAAAGTAAACTCTCGAACCCGATTCATAGCTGCAAGTTCTAGAGGGGGCTACATTTCGCAAAATATGAGTGCTAGGATTCTATTTATTGCAATGCGGAGCAATATTTACAAACACCCAATTACGGTTGCATTACTACGGGTGCAGAACAACTGAGGCTTTTTAAAAAAAATCAGGGAATTTATGACTGTTTGGGGACCTCGCAACACGGAAAAATACTCCTTTTCAATTGAGCAAAAGGCAAAAAAGGAACCATTTTAATAGTCGGCAGTCGCGTCAAGGAGACAAAAAACACTACCAAAATGCTTCACTCGGGAGCCTGAACCAGCGCAATCCCATCATGGCAAACTTTCCCCGCGATCTGTTTTATTTCATATCGAGGTATTCAACCAATGCTCTTCGAAAGTTCAAGACCACTGTTTTTCAATATGTCAATATACCCGTAACCGAAAGTAAACTCTACATTGCCACCAGAGCTAAAAACTAAGTTTTGAAACTGCCTTATTCCAATCCTTGGGGGCAGGCGTGTGAACACCCATACCTGTGTTATTGGATGACTTCTTCTTCGCCACTTATTTCCATTTCATAGATATGATAGCAAAACTGATGACTATCTGGTGCAAATGTCAACTTCCACTTGTCCACCGTTATTCAATTTTGTTAAACAAGGCACTGTATATAGAAGAAAAAACCAGAAGATACAGCTAACCCCTCTGTTAGAGAGAACAGGGATGTGCGCGAAGCTCGTCACCAGTTTGTATAAACCACACCGAAATTAAAAAACTATATCAATAACCCTTAAATAAACCCAGACCCATCACCAGTCAACAAAAACGCATACCTAATCAACCCCAACCCACCCACTGACTAAGCTTGACCCGATCTTACAAGAAAACCCTAACCAATTATGTAACAAAGCCTTACCCAACCGAACATAATTGAAAAACTCCCCTGATAACATAAATAACCAGGACATCACATACATATTCACTTGCGCTGGCGTTCCTGCCGTCACGCAATATTACTATGAAACTTTCAAGTAAGCCGCTCACACACCGACATGCAGCTTGACCTATAAACGGCAGCGTGCGTTCTAACAGCGCAGCGTTTAGCAGGGAGATGAGTGTGAAGAGCGCCCATTTCGAATTAGCCGCTAATTTCCCGGCGTGCAACGCGACCTGGCAACTGCAGCGTCCGTGCCAACGACGCAGCGCAAGGATCACCTCCAATGCTTTGCTCATGAATACCGCGTCCATGGCGCAATAGGACAGACCGGCTTCGTTACGTGAGTAAACTGGGTTTGATTCCGACACCGGGACGGTATTTTTTCATCACGGGCTTGGATGATTGTAGCACCATCACGAGCTTGCCGGGCACAATTCAGTCAGTGAGCGCGTCGCTTGAATATTTGCCTTTGTGCATATGTCAAAACTGTATACATCCTGAGTACTTGTGTGTTGAGATATTTGTACTTACACGATGTTAAATTGATTTATGTTTTTTTTTTATTTCAATACCTGCAATGCGCGGAGGGCGTTACAGGACGAAGTGGTTACGTCCGCAATAAAAAAACAAACAATTTTTCATGGGGAGAATATCTAAGTTACAGAAATGCGGTTTAGATATAGCAAACAATAACGTTTGCAGAAATTACGCAGTGCCAATGGTAACATACAGGATCATACGAAAAGTAAATACAAAGCGAGCATACGGACCAATGCAATTAAACTCACCTATAAAAAAATCTGCATAGAGAACCGAAAAAAATGCAATCAAAATTACAAGCGAAGTGATATACAAGGCGAACATACAAACACATGGAAAAGAAACGCACCCACCAAAAGGAAATCAGCATAAAAGATCACCGAAGTAATTGTACGATAAATATACAATGCACGTATGTGGACAACAAAACGGAAACAACTGCTTATTGGGAACGAAGGTAGCTTTCAGCGGCCGTTCAAAATGCGCGCGCATCGGTGATTCTGGCAATCGAGGTTGGCAGATGGTTGCATTTCTTGATATTTTGGGTATGAAAGAGTGAACAAAACATAGATTTTAATGGCATTGAGGGATGTTAGCCTTGTATGGATGATCAGTGCGTAGTGATATATCTGACGGACTAGTTAGCAGTTAATTCTCCAGCATTGGGTTGGAATGTAGATCTTGTGTAATATATTCGATCCAGCTAATTTTCTGCGTAATGATAGATTAGGCAGATTTATTGTTAGCTTCATAGATGTTACATTTGATAGTTTAGTTCATTTCAAGAACTTCGAAATAAAATTGTTGCTCAATCATAGCATAACACTTTCGCAACAAACCATGACAGACTTCAAAATTATTGTTGGAACTGCATGCCCAGTGAATTCTTTTTTTGCGTATATTTTAGAGAAATTTTAAAGTGACAAACTGTCATGCTTACACTTTGAAGAACACATTGTGCAGCTAGGTGCTGTTGCGGCCAAACATCGTCTTGGCAAATAGCGATCTCTTCAAATCTACTTAGTGAGAATCTGCGAACAGTATTTCTAACGCGCTCCTAAGCCACTTTTATGAATGTTGCGAAATGACATTACAATAAAGAATATATGCATTATGAAACATACGCATTACGCTTTGTTACACTTTGAAACACAATATTTCAACAAAAATATTTGTTTGCAACGTTTAGGATGTATTTCGCATTTAGAATTTGCCGACACTTTAAAGTAGCTTGAATAAAACACACAGAAGTAGGTATGTGCTTAAACCCATTTACGAACGCTATAAAAACGTGAAACTGCCCATTATGTTTTTTTTAAACATTGTCGCCGGTCTCAAAATGATAGCGCCAGCGATCTTATGGTGCTTCTGGCAATTTCGGCCACCAACATCCTACATGCAGTCATAAATGTTAATGCGCCGCCCTAAATTACGTTTTGCAACTATCTCAGATTATGTCTGGACACGCTAGCCTTAACTCTAGGGGCGATGATTGCCCCCCCTTTTGACTCATCTACTTCCCCACTGCCAACATAAAGAAAAAAGGGTAATTATGGAATAAACAAGTCTTGAAAACGTTGTTGCCCTGAAAAAATTGGAGCCTTTACACCAAGCGATACCACCAAGAGCCACGGCAGCTGATCCGATTATGCGACGATGTGGATGCGGCATATATAAAACGTAACGATGACATTATGCGTAGAACTTTCGATTCATTATCTAGGTATCTGTTCTGGCTTTGTTTATTTTAGGTTCCACAGTCGGATGTTTTGTTCTGCCTACTCTATAATAAAAAATATATAAAAATGCAAATGCCCATGTGCTTTGTTATTTGCAGAGAAAGAAGTGGTGCTGGTACCGCTTTGCATATAGCCAGGGCAACGTGAATAATGCCGTGTCAAACTCACAGGAGTCATCAGACAGTGTCAGCTACATTACATAGAAGAATTAGAAGCATTATCTTGCAAAATGCAATAAAGCCTTTTCGAAAGCCACACAATATTTTTCTGTGGAGAATCACCACGCAGTACGCGTGTAAAGGGCAATATGTTGTCCAGCTTGGACATTAAAAAGGACCGAATGAACGATTTAAAATGCTGCAGCAAAAACACAAAAAGAGAATTGGTTACTTTTTTTATAAAATAGGTTGCGGTGGTTATAGTACGGCCATTTTGTCTTCTTTGTGTACCCACCACTTTATCATTGCGCTTTCGAAGCTGTGCGTCGCCATAAAAACTATTAAAATAATTTGGTGCACTACTTTAAAAGAGAAGCAAACCCGAAAAAAAAACAGAAAATCAGATTGCCTGTCAAGGAAGAGCTGTAGCAGATATTAGTGGTGTAATCGCTAAACGGTACTTTGCAACGCAATACCTCAGAGAAAACGCTAATATAATAAACAAACAAAACACTGAAACACTGAGGCTGCCAATACAGATGATTATATAGAGGAATCTGAAAAGTGAGAACATAAATCTCCGTCACATCACACGGGACAACGCCTCCTCCGCCTTGAGCGTTTTGGAGTAACCTATTGTTCGAAAGGAAAAGAAATGTTGGTATCCGTAGCTCAAGATGGCCTGAGGCCCCTACGGCGAATGGCGCACATTGCAAAAGTCGTGACCGATGGCTAGCCAGGTCTCGTGCCACTTAGGCTGCAATATATACCCAAGCAGCTCGGCCAGCAAAACAAAATCAAAGTAACAAAAAATACACAACGAGGAGGAATCAACGAGGAGGAATCGAGAGGCCCGATTAAGGAAGATGGCCGTTCTGGCCATATGTCTTCTGTCACTGCGTCCACCCTGAAGGCAGGCAATTGGTAGGCCCTAGAATTTGGGGTAATTCAACCATGGCCATAAATCTTGTTTCCTACAGACTAATTCATTCGCTGCAAGGGTTTTGCCGGTCTGTTTCGAGTGCGATCAGCGTAAGGCCCAAATACCCAAGGTTTTTCTGCTACAAGTACGCTGCCGCCTTGCTATCAAGTTTAGCGCAAAAAGGACCTGGGTGGCTTGTTTCCTGTCACTGCTCCTTGTTATTTCGGGTGAGGTGGGAAATCGTATCGACGCACGAAAACAAGGAAGCTGGGAAGAAATTTTCTCTGACATTTAAATTATTTAGCGCTGCACCAGGAGTAAAAATGTACTTCCCAACCGGGAAGAAGGAAAGTTTACTACGTAAACACGTGTTGAACAAATTGCGTGGATCCGTATGAAATATCCGCAAAACCATTCAGTGATGCAATCGCCAAGGTATCGTTATTAGGGAAGGCCAGGGGACAAAAATAAAGGTTGTGGCTTTGCTACAAAAAAAGTTGGAAGAAAAGTTGGAAGAATTGATAGAAAATTCTGGTGGTTGTAAATGGGATAAAGCTACCGATGTTCTGCAACCCTCGAAAACCACGCACAGTGGAACTTTGTTGCCTGAAATGTTGGCATTACAGCATAGCACCGTTCAGCGTTAAACAGCATAGCCTTCTTCTTAAGATGCAACATAGGAAATCACTGTATGCAACTAACTGCAGCCAGTGTAACAATTATTTCTCTTTTTATTGCACTTGAGGATGACGAATAGAAAATTTTCCAGGACATAGCCGCTATCATGAGGCTAATGTATTGGCAGACTTTAAAGCACAATACGCGCTAACCCGAAAGATAGCGCTGATTTAGCTTGCGACAACTCTGAAGCTCTTTCATCGAACATACAAGTCGTATTCGTGTTTGTCGTGAGTGAGGCGTTGACGTGAAAAAACATTGGCGGTGCACTTAAATTCTTTTAGGCAAAAAGGCATTCTTCGATGAATCGACGGCTGACCGTGGTCAGGCACACTACGCACTATTTTTCAGACGCACACTGTTAACAGCACCTTTTCTACAGAAAAACATCACCACTTACACTGACGTCGCAGTAAAAAACTATCGCGATGAAAGTTGTGCGCCTGATGTACCTTTAACAAAGACAACAACAAAATAATACTAATGGACTTCAAACTCTCCCTGGACAGAAGACTTCGTAAGTGCTAAATAATGCGCCAGGGTCTTCATTAATTGCACATGGCAGCAACTGGAAGAAGATTTTGTTCATGGCATCACGCCGATGCCTATCTACTGTGTACTGAGCGCAGTTAAATTGTGTTACAAAGCTGGGTCAGTACAAAAAAAGGCCATTTGGTTGCAGTACACGTATCCGCGACGAAACCTAGGGCATGAATATAGATCTTTGCTTAGCCGAATTGAGGAGGCTATAGATTTTGTAATGCGGTACAAAATCTTGCGCCAACTGCAGGACGTTGCACAGGGGACATGACTGGTTTCCCCAACATTTTATAACCTTCAAAGCGCGGCAGTCATGCCTGCTTTATGTGGATAAAAGAGATGTTCGAAATGCTAGTCGCCACAAGAAATCCAAAAGCCTGCGTCACGCAAGTACCGGTAGGTGAACAGCCTATTTATTTATTAATTCAGTTGTTCATGCCATTATATTTATTTATTAGTGTTGCAAAGAGATTGTGAGAAAGAAGGAACCACAACACTACAAAATCACAACCAACTTGAGATCGTACATAGAAGTACAAATTCAGAACGGAGCCCCAGATATTCCACAGTACCGAAATGGCATCATGATTAGAAGATTTTAAATGGTCGAGACTGAGTGTTTTGATTGAAAAGCTGTTTAAATATTACTGATGAAATTTGAATCGCAGTATGTTTTATTGCCACCGTATTTCAGCCGTTAATAATCCGGAAAAAAAAACCAGTGCCCTTCCACTCTGTGAAGAAGGATGACTTGCGAAGCCCAACGCAGTGCATGGACTCCACAAACAAAACCTGTTTGTTTGTAATTTGTGACAGGACATACTTCGAAGCAAATTAGCTGAATGAAACTTCGGAAGGACCCGAACTTTATTTCAGCAGACAAACACAGAGCTGTCTGCTTCCCTCCCGCGTCGTAGAGGCCTTACTGTTTGTGCAACACACCAACCCATTCTGCTTGACCACTGAGGACACCAACATATCGCATAGGGCCATTTGACGTCCACGTTTAAACCTCGCACCAGCAAAAACGACATGTCATCAGTAAGTGCATGAAACCTGTGGCTGTGCGTGCACGCCCCCTCTCCCTTCACTCCCAATTCGGGAGCACAAAACCAACAACTGGTTATGTGCGCGTGCTTAGAAGTGAAACGCACGTCAAAACTTTCGCTATTGAAAAACGACTTTTAACGGGACAAGTAATATTGGCTCCCGTCGGCATTCCAAGCGGGAAGTTGCTGTTCGTCCTGGAGGGCTTCGTAGCTAACTCGACGAGCTTGCACATTAATAGGTGGCAACGGTGGCAGCTAGCGGCGTTCCATTGTTTTTGCCCCAATTCGCGCTTCTGTTCGGGCCTGCGCTGCTTAAATTTCTGCGGTTCGTCCTCCAAGCGCCGATGTGGGTCCGTCCTATAGCAAGCTAACACCTGGAAGGCCTTGAGACGTATTCCAGTGGACAAACATGGCCTGTCTGTATCCCTTACCCGTCGTAGACATCATACTCTTTGTGTAACCATCATCCCAGACCGAAATGCTCGATTATAGAGGACAGCTTACAGGGAGCATTGAGCCATCAGACTTCCACGTTTATATCTCCCACAAACACAACGGGCATTTCATCGGTAGAGGTAGGAAGCGCAGATGGGTGTGGACGCCTTCCTTCTTCCAACCTCAACACATGCAGGCATAAACCAGCAACCGGTTAACGGCACCTTCTTAGGCGTGAAAGGCACCGGGGAAAAGATCGCTGGGAAAGCCTTCTAACTCAAGAAGTATTGCCTCACGCCGGCGTTCCAACAGAGCAACTTGGTCTTCAGCTGGGACGGATTCACAGGCACTTGGTCTGGTGGAATTTGAAGCGGCAACAGCGACGAGTGCATGTTCGGCGGAGGCTTTCGGTCGCTATTAGTCAATGCGCACTTCTGGTGGTTCTCACAGTCGTCTGATAACAGCGCTAGGGGCATTGCCAGCCGATTGCGCTACATGTGAAAGAGGCATAGGTGCTGGCGAAGAGAACATCAGTTGTTAAGCACGGGTCGGCGGTGGCGAGGAGGGGCCCGGCAGCGGCACTGAGTAAAGCGTCTTTATCGAAGTTCAAAAATGGGGGTGAGGGGGAGGTTAGACATATTGTCTAGGGGCAATGCCCCGCAGCGGTATGATCCAAGAGAGGGGTCATTGCTCTCTGACACACATTACTTATTCGCAGTAAAAAGTGTAAGTAATACAGCGGCAGCAGTGTTGCCTACTTTATAGCTTTGAGTATATCATTCCGACACAAAGTAAAATGTCCCTTGGTGAAGCTTCTTCTACATAAATGTTTCATCATAACATATATTTTAGGCATACTTCAGTCATAACCTTCCGATGCGAGCCAAGAAGCTTCCAACTGAAGTGATGGTAATTTAAGTCCGCATTATAAATTTAATATTCCTTTTACAATTCACAACCATCTGCGTGAAAATTAACTGCATATTTCCAACTAAGGCGCTAAGGTTTGGTGAGTTGGTTACTAACTAAGGAATATATCGTACCAGCGAACATTAACACAGAAACAAAGGTAAAGAGGAGACGAAACAAACGATAGAACTTCAACTAGGGTTACGCAGCGGAAACACGGAAAACAATCAAAAACACGCACACGTCACACTTGCTCAAACAATCAAAATAGTATCGCACACGTCACATTTGCTCATATCACAAGGCCACATCACATGGCCGGCCAATATCACACGGCGTAAATTAAACCTACACGTGTATGCGGCTATAACTCCTCGCCCGTGCAATACCTGCACCTCCTCTCCAAAAAAACAGAATTCCTTTGCGGATACCGCCAAGGACGGTGAACTGACGCACCGTTCTCCTTCCCTGCCTGTCATGAAGGCCTAAAAATTCCTCTTTCTGATAGCGAGGAAGACCTGCACAAGGATTCCCGTCTGCCAGAAACCCGCCAAAAATTCATTGAAAAAATCCAAAAATTCAGTAGCCCCAATTCTGACGCTTGTGGCACCCGAAACAATACTTGAGCAGGTGGTGAAGACTCCCCATTTATTACTAGAAAGTGTTTTCGATCACTCAGGCAAATTTATTTCAGCCTAAGAGAGCCTAAAACGTTATGAAATGGTGACTCATCCTGCAAAGAAATGCGTGAGTCAAAAGCCGAACACTTTCGTAGCAAAAAAAAGTAGGGTCAGCGAGAAAAGGTATGTCACGCCCGAATACCTTCATCTCACTCAACGTAGGCCTTCTGGAAATGAATGTAGATACGGAATAGAACTATCCCCTGTGAGCTAGTTTATGTTGTGGTAAGATATTCTCATGAAGGGTCATGAAGATGATTGATGACGCAACCGAGCGCAAGTTCCCGATGTTCGGTCCTCGTCGCAAGACTTTCCTAGCACCGTTGCATAAAATTACAACCACACGCTTAAGTTCTGCAGAGACAAAATTGACAAGGACAATATTTCAACGGTGGCTATCGATCAGGCCTAAGTGAAAGCATAAAACAAACCCCATTCTTATATGCGGCAATGTCTGCGCCTTACAGCACTCGAGTTACTGGAATGCCCCGTTCGCATTGTGCTCAGCCTGGCATGCGGCAGAGGAGAGTATCAAGCTTGGCAGGAGGCCAATGGCGAGTCTTAAACTATGAGATAGCCTCAAGCCAAATTCGTAATAATAAATAATTAATAGATTCACATTTTTATATTAGAGATGGTCAGTGGCAGTCGGTCTATGGCAGCTTTAATGAAGTCACAAAACGACGAAAGAATAACCCGAAAAGAAGTAAGCAATTTCTTGTCCCATTTCTGCACGTCGACAGTAATCTTTCTAGCACTAACGCGCACCTTACGGTTAGGTGGTGTAGCTTCTTTTGGTGTAATATTTTTGTCGCACTAGTTGTTTGCGGTAATTTCTAACTCATAAAAACGTTCCCAAAGAAAACCGGTAGTTAACTAGGTCTGATAGATAGCCGCACAACAATATACGAGCTTCTTTTAGTGTAATATTTTTGTTGCTCTTGTTGTTTGCGGTAATTGCTAACTCATAAAAACGTTCCGAAGAACACCGGTAGTTAACTAGGTCTGATAAATAACCACAACCATACACGTTGTTGAAGTCCAAGGCGACAAACAAGGAAACCTTCTATTCGTTGTCCAGTATTATGTCTTCAGCGGCAATACAGTTTCCTGCTCGATAGTTGTTTATTATATAGGCACACTAAAAACAAAAAAAAAACAAAAAAATGCAGTCGAAGTTAGAATTCTTGCCATAAACATTTTCGTCGAGCCGTATATTTGAGCATCATGAATTCATTTGCATCTCAATTGCTCAATTTTTCCTGGGTTTTTATGTGGTAGGTTCCCTCGTTGATAAAATTAATTTTTCTTTTGAATCTAGCCTTACTGGTCGTAGTTGAGGGAAACATAAAATGTATTTGCCCTTGCAAGGCGGCAGCGAGAGCTACGTATATGTACCGATGTTTCTGTACACCGCGTTCATAAACATTTTCAAACAATGTAGTACTAAGTGTTTAAGTTCACTTGTTGCTTTCATATTATGTAAACTTTTTTTTATTTCCTTCGTGCTATTAGGAGCCTACAGCATGAGGCTGTTATATAAAGGAATAATTTGTCACATCTGGGAGCAGAAGAATATTCGAATCAAGCTCGACGCCTTTGAAGTTAGCCTTATATCAAGTCTTTTACTTTAGGGTGGTTATTTTTTTGTCTTACTATTAACTAGGCCGAGGCAAAAAGAGGCGCCTAAATCCACAAATACCTTACAACTGTCAGAGTTAGGTTGCCTAGTAGGTAATTTGTAGACAATGTTATGTTTGTACGTTAAAAACCATCAAGCAAAAAAGACCAGTATGGCACCGTGGAAAAACAAACCAGATGGTTTATGTTGGCAAATTATTTAAATCTATTGTTGCGTTCCGACGGGCCGTCTACGAGTTTTTTTTGCTGGTAACAAACGCTGATAACGATCTTGAGAAAACTAATCTACGGAAATGTCGATATGACCTCCAAAACCCTGTAATCTTGCAAGAGAAGGTCCAGTTTTTTTGTGAAGTGAGGTGGCAACAAGAAAAAAAAGTTCATTGGCAGGCAAAAAAATGTTCGTGAGGAATCTGCGAGGTGGTTCCCGATAAAACCGGGACATAAGCATTTCAATTTTCTATTGAGGAAAGTGATAAATATCGCTTAGATATAAAATTTTATATTTAGTAAGAAATGCAAAGATACGCTATAACCTTTAACTAACAAAACTTGTTAGGGGGCTAGTTGGTTCATGATTCTTAACAAATGTTTAGCGCAAAAAACTGAAGAAAGGACACAAGAAAGGAGACCGGTCCAGCGCTTGTCCGTGTCCATTCTTTTGTACCGTCTTTAGTTTTTTTGCACTAAACATATTGTTAACAACCTTTAACTTCTTCCTATTGTGCCTACGTATGTAGCGGCACGTATCGTAACGATCGCTGATGATGGTAATCATCGCCATCGTCATCAGTGATCAACACGAGTGAGCTGTGGCGCATGGTTCTTGACGCTGTTCGCTGCTGAGCAATTTGCCGATTGCGCCCCGTGTTTTTGCCACTTCACACCTGCGGTTTGCCCATAAGGAGAGTGCACTAAAACATGTTAAAGCAAGCTGCACACCGCTGGACCCAATGACTCAATCGTCCGCGCCGCCCACACAACAAAACAATTTGCGGCAAAGCCAACTTTCTGGCAAGTGCTTTGATGATATAAATCCAATGTGGGTCTATCACCCCTACGTTTTGTTTCTTTGCCATAATTAGTTAACTGTGGAGTTTTGAACACACAAAAACTGTAAACACATGGGCAGCCATGCGTAAAGTCCTGTTACTGAAAGCGGTTGTTGCTGGTGTTGATAAGAACTACACCGAAGCAAATACAACGAAGCTGGACTGCTCAAATAAACATATGCCCCACTTTAAATAAAAATAAGGTGATGCCGCCGCTCCTAAGCCATTTCACCAGCATCACAAACTCCCCGTGCAACGGTCCACCCATGTTTCTGTGCTGCGTTGAAAGTGCAGTCGTTCCAAGTTTTATTACCCTAATTACCTGAAGAGTGCGCTGAATCGGAAATTGCAGACAATCGTGTTTCGCTTCTTGCACTAATTGGGACCAGCGTTCGGGAAAATCATGGTCTGTGCCGTGCACTCGCTTGGCTTCCCATTCGAACCACGTTAGCACCATTGGTTGGGTTATCTACCTAGTGAAACTGGGTCAAGCAGCAAACACATCATATTGCGTGGCCGGAAAATGTCGGGCGTCAAAACGCAAAAAAAGGTCGCGTGTGCGGGGAAACACAATTCTCCCTAACCATCCAAATTAACGTCGTGGATGAGCTCGCGCGGCGAATATCTAGTCGTTTACTCACGTTAACTTACAGCGCAATAAAAATAACATGTTGAACCAACTAGCCCAGACGTCAACCATAAAGTTACATCCACTTACAACATAAACAATAAGTTATCTGTTCACGTCCTTCGTTCGAACGTTAAAGGACGGGTGATGGGTCCCTTCCCCTTCCGAAATTTCTCGTGCATCCCAATAGCATAGCCTAATCATTTGGGCACCAGTTACAGATAGGAAGTGACGGAAGGATGAAGCAGTTTTTAACAGCGAAGCTGTTGAGCAAATCGTATTTTTCGTGTCCGCAGTTAAAAATAGCAAGAAACTGCCGAGCGCGCACGTGAGAGTGGCCTCGCGGCGGCCAACCGGCAGTTAACAAAACCAAGAAAATGCCTAGCACTCGCTTGTGCATACCACGCACGACCACCCAGCGTCCCCTACGTACGTTCGTAAAGCCAAGCACCCCCACCTAAAGGAGATTGGCAAACATTGCGGGCGACCCCCCGGTAGTTAAAAACACGAAGAAAATACCGAGCGCTCGCGTGTGCATGCCTTGCGGTGACCGCCTGAAGGAAATCGCCTGAAATCGAGGACTTAAACTTTCGTGGTGGTGGTGAAGGTTGCGTACAGCTTCGCTACCTTCAAGTCTTATGCGACTTGTGTGCGCTTCTTTGATTTGTTTGCTACAGAAATTACGTTCAGAAAACGAACTTGCCTACAGGCAAGAATCAAATAGACAATCAGAGAATTTAGGAAACAAAAAGCAGAACATTTGCGACTGAAAATGAAGAGTAGCATTATAGTATTTCAGTGTAAGCCAAACTATTGAATACAAATTATGAACGCGTGTCAGTATGGCAAGCCGCAATGCGTCCTTCATTGATGTACGGAATCACCAATGAGATTTTACAGGGCTATGGGGCCCAAAAAGTTTTAGAAAACAGTTGTTGTTAAGATTCAGAATAGCCTGTGACAACACAGAGGATACAACGAATTGGGACGCTCGTTCTTTGATTTTTTTTGTGGGCCCCGCCCTGCAGCACCAGGAAAATGTACCTAGCAGAAAAAAGAGGTATTTAAGTAGAGGAAGCGAAGGATTTTTACAACCTGGTCTTTTCCGAAATCCTGATAGTCGTTTCTTGCATCTCAGTCAACACAACTCGAGAAACGCACAACCAAAAATAATAGCTCACGAAAGCATTCAGGCAACCAGTTATATATGGAATCTGACAGCTGTTACCTAAGGCTGTGTCTTTGGCGCAGAAAATGTTGAAATAGGAACGCCGTACTGCATTCAATGCGTGCGGAATTGCCGTATGCCTAACACAAACCTTGTCGTAAAGTTTACGAAGTGAAACGAATCGCCGGTTCATTCAGTTTTCGCGACATCAACAATTACTCCTGACGAAATTAACTTTGTTACTTGATGGCTATTTCGGTCGGCATGGTTAAAGTGTACCAGAAGCTGTAACATTATAGCAATAACTAAAAACAAACATGTTAGTTCAATTTATCAGTTCTGTTGAGCAATGACAAAATCTTGGGCGCATGTGTTTTGGGGCACCTACAGGTATACCTCCTGGTTTGAAAAAATTGTGTGTCGTTTTTCACGGTTTTGTGGAAGATTGCGCACTTAACGAGAGTTCACACTTCCTTACAAAGAGCATTGAAAGGCATCAACACGTTTCCCCTCAGCCGCGGTTTGTGAAACAGATGACGTATTCGTGGTGTTTCGTAATCCCGGAGATGCATACGCAGCACAAAAAAAAAAACGACTGCATGAAGACACAAAAATGACATTGGCAGTATATTGTATTTTGCGCTGGGCAATCACTGACGGCAATGCACCCCCAAATCGGCAACATTTATATTATAGGCTTCAAAGCGCTACTACTAAACGCAGATAAATTTTGTTTGTTTACAACAGCGCGAACACGCACCGCAGGAGTTTGTGGTCGCCATTGTAGTTGCCCTTTGATTCACGAAACTCTCGATAACGCCATTTGTTCTAGATGGCCCCTACACATAACGGTGGTAAGGGGCGCCTAATTGTGCACGGTGCTTTCAGCTCAATCTGCGCATTGTACGGCCCGCTCGGAAAGCTGTATACACCGCATTGGGGCACACATTCTCACCTTATCATTACAGACCTACTCTTCTCGGCTGGGCGCTGAATTTTGTAAGAACACATAGTTGCTTAAGAAAACTTTGTCTGGCGTGCTAGACCATGCCGGAGAACGATTTTCCAAGGTAATTGGGGGCTGTTTTGAGAGTTTCAGAAGTTTTTCGGCGCAAACACAAAAAATATACGAGGAAAAAAGTGTTGTCTATGGAAAAAAAAGTTTTTGGCACAAGTGAACCAGTTGTCATGCTTGCTTGTTTACTTTCTTTCCTTATTTCACAATAAAACATCCAAATCTCGATCACCCATGGCCATTCGCTAACGAGAGTCGTCAGTAGATAGTCGCGGTCAACAAACAATCGGTAATTCTTTTCTGTTCAGGTGGCATTCATCAGTGCCAATGTCTGCGTTCGAAAAACGGCTCATTCGCCTCAACGGTCAGTCGCAAAAACACGTCTTCAAAACACAGAAAACATGCTGCTGCAATGGAGGCCGTTGCAGGTTATAAGCACAAGAAAACGTCGTGGTTGAACAGGTAAAATGCACTGTTGTTTTCGTCTTCATTGCACCGCCACCAAAACTTTCGCTGCACCAGCACGAGCATCTTCGATCTACGTGATGACCTCAACGTAAGACAAACACAGAATAAAATCGAAACAGAGACAGACAGAAAACGGTTTATGATGTTTCAAATTGCTTGTTGGAGTTCCTACAGGCAACTTTGCGCTGTGGTTAAAAGTAGATGTTCCACTAGTGTGGACAATATATAGCCGTCGAAGCAAATTACCTGTAAAATAAAAACTTCATGAAATGCTAGGATCGTTACAATATTTGTGCTTACTGAAATTCATTCGTTGTTTGCTGTTCTTCATTATTCTTGCCGTACTAGCTCATATTCTTGTGTAAGTAACATTTGAGCGACTACGCTAATCCCCCTATTATTATTATTTATCGCTCAACAAGGGACGTCAGTTCAATCGCGGAGAAGGGAGGATACACCACGGCACATGAGAGGTAATCACAGTTGTACGGCAAGCCGCAGCATCTGAAAATAATAATTGGTTGATAGACAGGGAAATACGGCAGCACTATCTGGATTCTTGCCAGCCGGGGGGACCTAAATTATGTAATTCTGTATGTTTAGAGACTCGAAGGTAGGGGCTGAACTTGATGATGGAGCGTTGTGTTCCTCTCTCGCTGCGTTTCCGGGATGACTGAGGAGTGACTGGTGGGGTGACTCCACTTTTAGTAACCGGGTTTCCGGAATTCTTTTTGGTTTTACGTCCAGGGTTGCCCCCCGTGGTTCTTTTATATGCAGATTAGCAGCTGTTTGCGATGAGTGCCGATGTGGTGCTGCCATATGACTTATTTTCAGAGACTTACTTTTCCTGTTGGTTAAAGTTGACAATAATCCCGAAATTGGTATCTGAAGAGGGCAACACAATACGTAAGATTGCTTCGCCAAGGGGTTTTGTCGAAATAACACAATCCCCGTTCCTGTCCGGTTCCACTTGTTTTCGCACAGCAATGAGACGTCAAATACTGTTTCGGTCTCAGTCAGACACTATGAAACACTTTGTGTCAGTCTCCTAGCCATTAATCCCTATAAACGTATTCATCTAGGTGCCCGGACAGTTTAGCCTTATGTATGTTTTAATGACTGCAGTCTCCTTCCTTTTACAACAATTTTGTGACATCATAATGCTCAAATAATAGTATGTGCTCATCTGTTGAGGAACATAAAAAGACGAAATTTCTGGAAACGTTCTGTTTACGTGACACAACATATTTCAGAAGCGCTTGATTTAGCAGGCACATACCATTATAACAATTCGGCATAAACTAAACATGCCAAAAAAACATTCAAAAGCCGCCCACCAACATTGTAGTTCGCTCAGTAACTTTTATGGAATGGCCAGGAGAACTTTTACTTGTGAAATTTTAAAATATATATATATTAATAAAGCGTAGCCCCTGTCGCAGAAAAAGACTGAAGAAATTGAGGACCCGCTGTTCATCTTACTTATTTACAGCTTTTTCTTCTTCCTGGTTGTCTCAGTGTTCAGGAATGTAATTTACCGGTATATGATAACGCCTGAGCCTATGTACAAGAAGTAATTATGGGGGAAATAAAATAGTCCCTGCAGATATATGCAGCACTGAGCATTGAACATGCAAGCGTGTCCGGGTGTGCTTCTGCGACTAATTTTAAACTGCCCGCAAATGCACTCCGGATAAAAGTTCTTGATACATGCTATTGCCGGGGACCCAGGGGTAGACTGAATTCGCCTTATTTAAACGTCCGTATCTCGCATGACCTTTCATGTTGCGAGGGGAAATAAACCGCAGGAAAATTTTTACCGCTTTTTTTGAGCGATAAGAATGATAACCACGACACGTTTGCGGAATAAAAAAATAATTGATACCAGAGGCAAAAAGAAAGGCATCCAAAAATGCAGTTCGCTTGAAATTTGACAAAAACTGCCAGCACTTTTTAACTTAGATTCGAAACGTGTCCCAAAATCATTCCTTCCTCTCTTAAAGCAATGCTACAGAAACTATGGGGTCCCTTACTAAACTTTAGTTAAGACAATTCCGATGACTCTTGAGGCCCTGTGATACTGGCAAAAACTGATGACAGTCGGATCCTACTTAGAAAGTCCCATCTGAAAGGGATATTTTGAATGCTCTCTGTTCTAGATAAAGACGCGAGGTCATGCCATCAAAGAAATGCAAATCGGGCAGCCGAGAAAGAGGACCAAGAGTACGATGAATAAATAAGTAGCAGGCGCGGACGACTCCCACGTTCTGTAATTAACCTCTACTTTTTAGAACCTAGACATGAAATGTATGAGAAGAAAATGGAAGCTGTTTCCCTAAGCTGAATGGGAGCGGTAGCACTGTAGCTAAGGAAGTGCTCCTTGCTATTTTTTGGCTGTGTGGGATTTTTTTCCATCTCATTAAAGTATTTAGGCCACCACTGCAGTGAAAACGATCGAGAAGGATATTTGACCCCATTTGCGCGGTTGCTTTTTTGTAAAGCGGTATGCTAAACATCCATATTGGTGAAAGAACTTGGTCTATCCGTTTTATGAAACTATTGCGACACTGTAAAGGCGACAGAGGCGATACGCTGCACAACTAAAAGCAGGTAGGCCAAGTACGGCGTTCCGTTGTACGCTGACCTACTACCCTCCTCGATGCATCCTGTGCAGCTAGCGAGCTTTTACCTCGCGCGTACACCAGCTGCCGTGCATGGCATGACCGGCAGTTGGTGCATACTCATTGCGTGGGGGCATCCCAAGCACATCCGTCCATGGCATGCTTAGAAAACTTTATTGCTGGCGCGAAACTTTTTCATTCTGTGGCCTTGATTGACTGACTTCACAGGTTGACAGAACTACAGCGTCATTGGTCGAGGTTAGGTGAAAAGTTGTATCGTGCCTAAAATATTTCGAAGGTCTCAAAAATAAGCTGTGTTTACATGTAGGAAACACTACTGCATTGCCTTACTTTCGCCTAAATGAATAGAAACTATGTCGACGCTCAGTGGACAGAATGTACTGCTATGGCTTGATGTGTTGTATTGTTTTCTGACTCAAATGGTGTTAGTGTTTATACTTCGCTTAGGAAATTTAACTACAAAGAGAACACCAATCTAGAGCAAAAGATTCTAAGTAGTAGTTATGTTTCTACGGCGTATAATTTGACACGAAAGCCCCCTCATAAAGCAGTGCTGAATGTATTTACTGAAGGGGCGCGTAGTTTTTCTAGGTTTTCAATTTTTATATTGTGCGTCAAAGTAGTGATAGCAGTTGTTCATTACGTTTTGCATAGCGTAGGTTCTCGACGTTTGGAACTCCATAAAAGTACAGCATGACACGCACCCAGCTGTTAAAACTTTCACAACGAAAATCCATTTTTCCGCAACAGTCTACTGGTTCAGGTTATCACTTTGGCTGCCAGAAAAACGCATTTATATGCCTTCGGAAGTAGCGTTGCTGTGAAAATCACCTCTCTTTTTATGCCTCATTAATATCTTGACATCAACTACACGCAACGTATTTTGGCTTTTTTTTTTGTGGGGGGGGGGGGGAAGGAGGCAAGGTAAATATAGAGAGTTTGATTCTGGCAGCGATAATACAATTCATTTGAACGAGTGTTCTGAGCCGGTACAGTAAATCCCGCTTATTTTCATCATGGATTAATTGACATTATGCCTATATCGAACCCTTGCATAATTATGGTGAAAATTACATGCATTTTTAACTTTTTATATCGAACGCAATTTCGCTCACAACGGATATACACAATGCATATATCGGTCGCAGCGGTGGCGCGAGCTCAAGCGCGTCTAAACCGGCCGTGGCAAAGTGGAGCAGCTCCACGCATGCATGCCGTTGGCGCCGATAGCGCCACATTTGGCGCTGCGGGCTGCGGTGTCACCGATGTTCAAATACGCGTCACTCGCTGCCCGCATTTCCTCGATTCGCTGGGTTCGCCATTATTTGCTTGTATCAATGCTTGTCTCCGCTCTGTTTAAGACACCCAGGACTCCGTACCGCTTCCGAGCACGAACGATCCGTCGCTGCCCGGGACCTGCTATGGCGATACTGAAGTGCCATTGAGGGCAGCATACCATGAAGCAAGCAGCCACCAGCCATGCGTTGCGCTCCAAGAAGCGGGTGATACACTCACGCAGTTCTTCCGCTCCTATAAATAATTTTTTTTCTTTCCGAGAAAATGTCGTATCAATAGTGAATTGCAGGGTGGCACGAGTTCAGCGTTATCTCATGACTCCGCAGGAAGGATTTCTCTCATGTAAGTTTTTTTGCTTCACTTTCTATATCGAATTTTTGCTATATCAAACTATTTACATTCCTCACGCTGTTCGGCATAAGCGGGCTTTACTGTATTTCTATTTCCTATATATTGTAGGTCAGTTTCGTAGAACAACCGTGGTTTACTGTGATGTCATCCATAAGTGCTACCGATGCACGTACTGGTATGATTCTAAAATGGCATTTCTTGTTCGGCATCTCCGATGAACGGCCGACGCTGTATCTATAAAATACAAGTTCGATTACATAATTACAATTTTCCGCGATTTCATAAATGAGATTGAAACGAACTGCTTAGAATAACTGCCATGAACTGCCACAAAAGTCCTTGCTGTATTTTGTACAACCATAAGTGCGGTTCTTTTTATATGTGCTGGGGAAACAGCTTTATATCATGGTAAGAATAAAAAAATTCAACTCTGACGGCACAATTACATTAGCAAAGAAGCTAAGAGATTTCCTCACAAGTTTTTTTATTCAGCTGAGTGACCTGATGAATGAGGGCGGAATCGGTAGAGATAAAATCTCATTCCGTAGCTGTCAAGGCTCCGGCAGATTGTCGCCACAACCATAAAAAGCGCTCCACGAAAATCGCGTCGCAAAACCCACTTTAAGCAATCGAAGATTCTGTCTTCCTCGCTCGTCGTTCACCATTCCTATTAAATATACATGGGCTTTCAAGATTTAGATTTTTCAGTGTGAGGTACTTTGATTACAATTAAGGAGGCGCGGTTCATAAACAACAGTGCAACAATCTAGAATTCATCCGATAGCGTGTATTTGAGTTGCGACAGTTTGTTCTGTTCAAAATATCTTCTTTTATGCTCGACACTTTCTTAAGCGTGTATGAGAACACACGGACCCGTATTTGAACAGCCGAGTTGCTGTGTGCCGAGCATTTTCTTCCGTCCGCTGTGGGCGGTGCGTCATGCTGCGGAACATGCAGGTTCCAAAATGTTTCAAGACGGACCAATAGAAGGCGCAGGGGTATCACAAAGGCGGGCTCCTCTTCCTACCGCTTGGTGAAGGAGCGGAGAGGGAGCCTCCCTCCGCTGACGCTTAGCTACTTTTTTGTGCACTTAACCTTAACGGCAGAGTTTCTTGCGCGAAACATAAAATTTGTGCTGCGACCACGCAGCCCTCCTCGGGGAGCGACCGTTTTTGTTCGAATCACCATAGGAGAACCACCGCTGCGCTGGTTCCAAAGATTTCACACTGGGTGGAAACTGGCTTAATTTTTTTCACTCACGCCACCCCCCAGCTTCTTCTTTCTAACTGAGCGAAGGGCAATTATCTAAAGTGTATTTGGCTTCAATTCGGCTTGAAGCGACAGGAAAAAGTTATTACCTGTGCGTGAACGCGGCAAAAATTGTGAGACAGTCGCTTTCTACGGCGGACGTCCTGCACAAGTTTTCGCGTATGATTAGCCTTACCCTGCAAGAAACACAGAAAGAAAGCTCTTCATTGTTTTTTGAAACGGAGGTGGCCCACGGCAAGCAATTTCGCCTTTTTATTTATATTTTTTAAGATGGTGGAGTTGAAATCCCACAATATTGTCAAAGAAATGGTAACAAAATATGTCACGTGGTCATAAACTCTATATTTCGTTACCTAACAAGCTCATATACGACCACTGTCTGAAGAACCATAGCAAACTTACAGAGTTAGTACTTGTACATTATTGTCACCGCCATTAGGGTACAAATCTTTTTGGAGGAATCACCATTGGTTGCTGCATGCCATAATATTTATACTAAAAAGGCACAACCGGCCAACACAACAGTTTGCCTCTTGACCAACGTGCTGGAATGCGGTAGCTCTTTACTACGAGTTTCTAGCATGAACACGACGATTGCCTTGAGGGAAGAGGTACCGTTTGCGTTTTACGGCGATTTTCCTCTGCCGAAGAGGCAGCAACACAGAGTGTGTATCCTACGCAAGCACAGGTTAATAGGCGCTTGCAGCTTGATAGACATTCGTACAAGAAGCTTTAACTCCTACACAAATATCGTGCACGCCGCAAAGCACAGAACACCAGCTAAAGTACTTGGCCGCGGTAATTTTTTTTCTTCCATCACTTATTTCTTATAGAAGAGATTCTTTTAGGAAAACTTTGCAGTAGAATTTCTGTTGTGAGATATTTGTTTCACATTAGGTCTGCTTTGTTTATTTTGCTCTTCGTGACCTACTGACAACTAAGTGTCCTAAATGTTATTTCTTCGTTGAAGGCCTTCCAGAGTTTTCCATCGTAAAATTAGGTGAAACTGAAATAGGAATCCCCCTCATGAGCTCTTCGCTCTTTTTATAGGAAATGCATATATATTCCCGCCCGTCTTAATCAGGACTTCTAGCACAGTGCACTATGTCCACAATGACCTCTCCCGAAAAGTTTGTTACGGCTATACTTTCTTCATTTGTTTTGTTGGGTCTCACAGCCGCATTTATGATGAACGAACACATCAACCAAACGTAGCCGGAATACCTAACGAAACCTTTCTCACAGTGCGAAAAATCCAGCCATCGTTATTTCTTCTCACAGCTAGCATCCTGCCAAAAGACAAGCTGCTGATAAAAGACCAGTAAGAGTAGGTGTTACGAGACATCGTGCGGCTAGTCGCTCAAGTGACGCAACAGTTCTCACTGCCCCGGCCTCCCACGGGATCCAGAAATAAATACAGTAACAAATGACGCACAGCCGGAAGTTGCGCTCTATCATAAGTCAGTACAGTTACCTCTCAGCCGGTACAAAAAAAATATTGGCGAAAATGTTCACGGGATACAACTTTCGAAACACGGCCCTTCTGGCACCGAGGGAAGCTGTAAAAAGGAGCCGAGACGTTGTCTTTATGGCTCTGGGCATCCCGGTGGAGGTATGACGGCGAAGCTGTGCGAGAAACCTAAAGATACAGAAAAATTAGTAAAGAAAGAAATAAGCGGATGTAGCGTTTAAGACATTCTGGGAGATTCGCTGGTATAAGGACGTTACCAGCAGATCGCCCTTTAAAAGATAAATCGTTAAGTACGCACAGTGGCCATTTACGTGTGCATCTGCTTTATCTTCCATGTTTAAAAAAACCTTCAGTTAAGTAGCAAAACAAAATAGACGGTGCACAAATTAAGTGTTCTGAAAATATAAGCACGAGTAATGTAATTGCGATATTTTTGAGCTTTATCATACAATATAAACCTTTTTGGCACACTCCACCTCCTTTTTCTCGTTTTCCTTCGGCTGTTACCTTTCTGATTGAGATTAGAGAGAGAAAAAACTTTTTTTGATTTAAGTTAGGGCAGCAACCTCCGCAAGCATCATTTAGATCAGGAGAAGTCTTATGTTGCTCCACCGCTTCTCATTGACCTTAGAGTACTCGCCTGCCAGCAAAGCGCCGTTTGTTAATTTTCCCAGAAAGCTCTCCCTCTTAACAATATGCTTATGCTTAGCTGCTTTCTTGCGGATCCGTCTTCCATAGAGAGCGATAAAATAGCATTAAGATTGTGCTGCCAAGGGCCCGGTTTTTCCAACTGAGTATTTGCATAGACTATGAAACGAACACACCAACCAAACACTGACCGTTCATTTTTAAGGCATTCACAACGTTGTGTTGGCGGGGTAAACTGTATTCTCGTGATAAAAACTTACTACAACAAATAGAACAAAAGTAATATAAACCGTCCCTGGTTCTCCTCTTCCTCGCCTTTTGTGGGTGTCTGAACACGTCTATTTTGAGCTTTGAAAGCGTGGTTGATGGTTCAGTTACGCAGATTAACGCCCTTGTGTCCATTGCAAATGTTTTATGAGTCTATGCACACTGCCACGGCCACTGAGGCTCAGCCGCCATGCCCAGTCTCTGCTTGAGCGTAGTGAGTGGCATAATTAATAATATTCTTTGGCGGTTGCCGTCATCTGAGTTCATTATGTTGCATATGTCAACATTTTCGTGGAAGGAGTGTACGAGTGATGTTGTGGTTTCTTGCTGAATGCTATAATGCTTCATCCTGGCGCAATTATATACGAAGTGAAGTCGACAACGTAAATTGTGCAAACCGTAACACTGTAATATACGAATAGAATGGCCATAGTCTACCTAGAAACACGTTGAATTACACAATTTTACAATAATACGGTGCATTGTTATTCAAATATCTATGTTCCGGGAAGGCTGCATGTGAGCATTGCCATCCTTTGAATGGGTTAGCAATCCATCATGACGACATCGCAGTTATTCGCTTCTGCCTTGTCGTCGCTGCCGTGAGTCATGACATTTTTTAACGCGTAATGACGGAAGCTGCCTTGTGTACCTGGTCTCAATCAAGGGTTACAGAGATTAAGGTGTCGTTGCTGCGCTTTGGCTGCGGCACTAAACGACTCATCAGGTGGTTGAGAGAATTTACGGCATCATACACTTTCTTCGTGCTATCAATTTCACAGTATAAAATCCGTGCCTGCATAACTCCAGGACAGTTTTATACATGCGTATTTTGTTTTTATCGAGGAGGGTAAAGACAAACCAGTCGCACGTTGCGGCCGCTTTCTTTAGGATTCGCGACGACATTAGCGCGCTGCTCACCTGGCACTGTTCCGGCATATTCGGTTAGCTTATTCAGTATCTCCGAAATTATATCATTTCAAAAAAAGTTTTTAATAAGGCATAGAAGTGGTCCCGCGATCTGTTTTAAAACTAAACATGTTTCGAGGCAGTAACCTCGCAGCGTTGAGATGACGGATTGATGAGATAACTGTGTGCATGGTGCCAATGCATGAACGTTGCACAAGAGAGACATGGATTCAACGAGCAATTTCCCTTATAGGTATATTTCTGTCTGCGATTTCAATATAACCTCAGCTGATCCGTTAACTTCGCTGCAATGATTTTTTTCTTTCCTGCTGACTTTCCCCATCTGCTTAGCCCTGTCATTTACGTCATTTACGCATTGTCATTTACGTCACCATACATCATTTACGCAGGATAGCAAATACAGGGCTCCAAAGCCACGTAAGATCTTTGCCGTTCTCCTTGCTTTCTCCTTCTTCCTAAAGGTCGACGGCAATGCCCCAATTCAGATCAAGAGCTCTTACGGAAAAGAGTTTGCCCTTACACTACTGGGCTCACCAAGTTTCCTTCGAGGGAAGAACTGCAGCTACTACGGAACGGCGAGATGTCGAGAAGCTTTTCCTCCTAACTCAATATGAGGCCACCACAAAGGCATAGTCACAACAAAAGATTTCTTCAGAATACCCAAGAGAGACGCGGAGAGTGCATGCATAGATGTTGTGACCTGCCTAAACGCGATTTTCCCTGAAACTACTCCGCACCGGCAATGTACGTCATCAGAACGCAGCTCGTTTTCCTTTGTATATATTTCATGCATGGGGCGAGGCTCCATGGCTATTTTTGGGCGGAGTGCTTTCGTGTGCTGTTTAGGGAAAAAGAACCGTTCCCCATAAAGAGCCGAGGTAATTTAACATTGGAGAAATATACCAGAAACCCAATGTGGCGGGGTTATCACCCACAAATTAGCATCCGTGAGGTGGTGTGGAACTGGAGGGGGTCTTCAGAAATGACGTGTATAGCGGTGCCACAAAGAGTGTATGACCATTAGGGAATCAGTTACAAAGGAGGCCCAATAACCCTAATGTCTGGGAGCAGGTAATGGACAGGTTATTGTTCGTGCCATTGATTGTAAGGTGGAAGGAGTGTTCGCGACAATGAGTAGGAGAACTGAAGCTTGCGTGACAGGTAATCGCCAAAAGACGAAACAATCAACGTAACAGAAAGAAACGTTTTGGGTCATAATTTTACGCCAATGGAAAAGGAGACAATGAGATAAAGGAAACGGTCGAGTAGAAGAAGACGAGTAGAAATTAGGTCAGACACTACAACCGCTACACGCATAAGGGGCCATGCCGACGGCTGATTGAAGTACGTGTTTAATGTGGTTTCATGTCCTCCGTTTAAAAAGATTATATATACAGGTTTTTCCCATCTTTAATGCACTAAGATATAAAAAAAGAGCAATGACGTTACTCTAACAAAACCTAGCGCATGATTTTGCCAGTAAGGGGGCGCAGCGGCCAGTAATTTCTTGTTAATGGGAACTAAAACTATTTTAAATAATTCATAACTCTTGAAGTACAGCTCTAATCCTTGAAGCGTCAAGAGACACACTTGTAGATACCCAGGAGAAGGATCTAACTGCGAAATATTCACGCGACGAACTAATGGCGTACTCATTTATTGTGACTAATAAAGAAATATGAAATATACAACGTATGTATTCCACGATATATAAAATATTACGCACGAATAATGAAAGAAAGAGAGAAAAAAAGAAAGGAAGAAAAAAAGAAAGAAAAGAAGAGAGAAATAAGGGAAATAAAGAAGTAAAGAAAAAGGAATAAGAAGAAGAAAGAAAGAAAGAAGGAAAGAAAGAAAGAAAGAAAGAAAGAAAGAAAGAAAGAAAGAAAGAAAAACACCCCCCAGAGAGGGGACCGAACCCACGCCTTTCGATTTGATCTCGAATTCCTCGAGATCAAATCGAAAGGTCAGAACAGGGGCAAATAAGGGCACCTTTTTGCATGAGAGCGGTGATTATTGAATCGCATTCGGAAGGGTGTTTCAGTTTGGCCGATATATTGCTGCCTACAAACAGTGCGCTCTAGAAGGTCCTGAGTTACCCTTTATATTTACGTAGTAGTCTGAAGCCGTGCTGGTAGCACGCTGTGTAGTGGTCATGTGTGGGCATACTTTACATCGATGGTTTATTGCAAGGCATGCAACCAGTAGTTTCTGGTCAGCTGATACGAGAGTTAGTAAGAAAGTCGCCTAAATTCTTATTACGCTGGTAGGACAACGCGTGGTGGTTCGGGGAATATGCTTTTTAGGCGTTCACTTTGAATTCGGATATTGCGATATAATCACAAGGTTACTTAGGTATTCTCCAATATCTCTTATGCCCACCTGTTCCGAATACGATGTTCTGCAGCCGGGTTCCGAATCACTGCATTCGGGCATTCCGCCATTGAAATCTGAACCTGGCAGTGTTGAACACAAGAACTTTATCTACCGAGGCGAGTCTAGAGGTGTTGTACAAAAAATTAGTACATATAAATAGGATGTATTAGGGAATGGTGAGGTTAGGTCGACTGGTGAGGACTTTACCGTGTTGAAAAGTGGACACGTCCTACGCTACCGTGGTCCAGTGGACAGAATAGAACTGCAATTGGGATTTCTAGTCAATAAACAATAGCTGCCCGCTTAGGCGAATACTATAGCATTAAAGAAGTGTAGTTGGTCATGCAATTAGGCTTAATAAGAGGTACAAATCAAATGTGGTATACCGTAGTTACGGAGCTTTCAATGCTTAATTAGGCAATGAGCAGGCTGAAGACAAGGTAATTGGTAACTATTGTCTGGGCTGAAGGAATACCAGAGGGGACTTCGTAGTAGAGTTCGCAGAAAGGAATGCTCTGCGCATCATGAATGCCTCCTTCCGCAAACGGGAAAGCCCGAAGTGGACGTGGAAGAGCCCGAATGGCGAGCATAAAAATGAAACAGACTTCATAATCTGCGATGACCCTAGCGTCGTGCAGGATGTGGAAGTGCTCAAAAGGGTGAGGTGTAGTGACCAGAAGATGGTAAGATCTCGAAATAGGCTAGATTTCAGGAGGGACTGCAACAAGCTAGTAGGAAAGAAGCCAATCAATGAGCTAACAGTAAGGCGGAAAGTTGAAGAATTCTTAATCGCGCTGCCGAACCCATATTCAGCTGTAACGAGGGAAGCAAGTGTTAACAAAACCTGAAGCGAGCGACTATCTTACACGCCTTATCACGGAGTGTGCAATAGAAGTCGTAGGTAAGATCGGTAGACAGGATACTGGTAAACTTCCCCAGACGACGAAAAATTTAATTAGGAAGCAGCAAAGCACGACAGTCTCCACCCCAGCTCAAAGAATAGAACTAGCGGAGCTTGCGGAGTTTAAAGATGAAGACAGCTGCCATACGGAAGTATATTATAAAGAGGATTCAGCATGTTGAAAAGGACGGAGGCAGCATGAAAGCAGTGAAGACTCGTCTAGGCATGGGGAAAATGACACATATACACTTAAAGCCGAAGCAAGGCAATGTCGTCACAAATAGGGATAAAACAGTCAGAGTAGCCGAGGATTTTTATAGAGAACTGTGCAGTAACCGCGACATTCAGGATAATACCGAATCAGGAACGACAGAAAAGTAAAGAAGGCTTGGAAGGAAATGCAAGGGGGCAAAGCACCTCGTGAGGATCACATACAGCAGATCCTTCTTGAGAATGGCGGGAAAATTGTGCTATTAAAAGTGGAAAAACTGTGCACGCAATGCCTAATGACCGCGAGTGTAACAGAATCTTGGAAGAACGCGAACATCATCCTAATCCATCAGAAATGTTTCATGAAGGACTTGAAAAATTACAGGCCAATAAGGTTACTGTCAGTCGTCTACAAAGCACTTACAAGTAATCCCAACAGACTTTCTACCACCCTATATTTCGGTCAACCTAATGAAGAAGCAGGGTTTCTTGAAGGCTATTCAACAATAGACCATATTCACACAGTCAATCAGGTGATGGGAAAATGCGCGGAGTATATTCAACCCGTATATATACCGTTTATTGATTATGAGAATGCTTTTGACTCGGTCGAAACCTCAGCACTATTGCAGGTATTGCGGAATCACGGCGCAGACGAGCATTATGTAAAAATGCTAGAGGATATCTACAATCGGTTCACATATACAAAATCCTCCTTAAGAGTGAGCAGTAAAATGCCTATAATGAAGGGCGTCTGACAAGGAGACGCAATATTTCCAAGGTTATTCACAGATGTTTACAAGGTTTATACAGAAAATTGTATTCGGAACAGGTGGGCATAAGAGGTAATGGAGTAATGGAGGTAATGGAGGTAATACCTAAGTACCCTCAGATTTGCTGACGTCGTTGCCTTGATAAGTAACTGGGGGGATGAATTGCAAAGCATGATTACCTCACTGGGCAAGCATAGTAGACCCGTGGGCCTGAAAATTAGTATGCAGTAAACTAAAGTAATCTCAAGAGCGTCAGGAGAGCATGGCGAGGCAGTGGAAGTGGTAAGCGAATCTACTTACTTAGGCCAAGTAGTTAACCTGGATTCCAGCCATGAGGTAAAGATAATTAGAAGGATAAGAATTACGTGGAACGAATTCGGCAGGCATTCTCAGGTATTGTATGGCAGCCTATTATCGTCCCGGAAAAAGAAAGTGTATGTCAGCTACATCTTACCGGCAGTCGCCTGCGGGGCGAAACTTGGAGGATCACTAAAAGGGTTCAGCTTAAATTTAGGGCGACTCGGCGAGCCATATAACAGGAGGTGATAGGTTTAACGTTAAGGGACAAAAGGACAGCGGAGTGGGTAAAGGAACCAAGGCGAGTTAATGACATATTAGTAGAAATTAGGAAGAAATGGGCGTGGGCAGGGCATGCAATGCGAAAGAAAGACACCCGTTGGTCATCAAGGGTAACAGAGTGTATCCCTAGAGAAGGCAAGCGTGGCAGGGGGCGGAAGAAACTAAGTGGGCAGATGATATCAAGAAGTTTGCTGGAAATAAATTTATTCGCAGTTAGCACAGGACCCAGGAAATTGGACGTGTATTTCAGGGGCTTTCGCCCTGCAGTGGGCGTTGTCAGGCTGATCCTGCTAATGCTGCCCTGCTGCTGTTGCTGCTGCTGCTGCTGATGATGATACGTAAGCATTTCGTAGGTCAACGAGCGCCTATTTTGTGGGAGCATTGTGAATACATTTGACCAAAGGATGTCACAACAACGGAACTCTTTCGCAATGCGGGAAGGTTGGTGAAGGGTAAGAGTGGGGGAAGGGACAGGTGGGTAAAATCTAAATTCCCGCTACCACACCAGTACACACAAAAGAGGACGCGGGAGATAGAGAAATATTTTGCGAAGAGGGCAGCAACACGAGTTGCACTCCCTTTCGGCAACACTTCTTCTTGAACCGCCGGGGAGTGCAGTTGTCTGGCATTAATCTGCAGTTTTGCATAGCATTAAACAAAGCTTCATACATTAAGGAACGGTAAACATGGAGTGACAACTGCCGCGTAATTACAGCGCTGTTTCTTGTTTTTTGGAACGCATGTACAACGTGCCCCTGAAATTATACTTGTAGATTTAAAGCACTCTGGTATCACTCTAACTACTGGTGGTACTATGACTGCCTGGGCAACAGGCCAGGAGGCGGCGGCAAAGTCAGCGTTTAGGAGGCAAGTGGAAGCAAACAGCGCGTCAACGGCTGGCTGATCTCATTGGCTGCAAATGGCTTACAGTTTTTTCATAGATAAAGTTCTTATCAAGGTACTTTGTATCCTCAATTTCTGGTTTGTTGATTCAGCGTTCTTATATTTTTATTGTTCACAGGACCAAACACATTTCTCAATTTGTGTAATTCCTATGCAATAATTGATTGTGCACACAAAAGGTATTCCGCGTCTTGTATTAAAATGTATAAAAGAAAAAAACTAGAAATTACGCTCGAGTGTCTATATATATATATATCCAACATCTCGCGAGGTCGACCACCGTTGAACCCTCTGTTTAAGCTACCCTGATTGGCGAATTGAAGGGGAATGATCAAGACTGCCAGAACAGAGTAGTCCGAGGCGCTTACAGTCCGAGTGAACACATACCAACTAGCACTTTCCGTTCTTCTGCTGGCAGTTAAGAAAGCCAAGCACCCCCCAAGTGCAGGAAACAAAAATACCTTAACATAAATACCACGAAAAGTAGGTGGGGAAACCAGCCCCGCGCTATGTCCGTAGTGGTTATCGCACCAGACCAATATTCTGGAGGTGACGTGGTTTTCGGATCAGCCACCGTATGCTAAGGGCAAGGAACTTATTTGAACCTGAGTGTGAACTTGGCTAGACCAGAGTTGGGAATAAACCGACTACGAATGACTTTTCATATAAGAAGACTTTTCATATAAGAAGACAGTAAATACTTCAGGGCATTAGTTTAAAAGCGTGCAAGCTAAAACGTACGAACGCCCACAAAGAACAACACAAACCAAACGGTGATTGTTGCACGCATAAAAGAAGATAGGCTGAAGCAGTTGGCGTGCGGCTAGAAAATCGAAGCCCAAAAGAGAGGCAGGTTGTACTTTTTTTGTATGGCGCGAAAGTAGTGGCTTGAGAGGTGGCTTGAGAGCAGTGCTTATTGTTGTCACTCTGCAGCATCTGGTAGACGATAAGCCTGCAGTCGGACGCACATGGTCCGGGTACAGATCCATGTAACCCTAAGCACCCAGCTTCGGGGCTTAGCGGTTAGGAGCTGCAATGCTTGCCGGTGGGGAAAAAAATAGGAGGCAATGGGGTCGCGCTGGGTGGGAAGGAAATGACCCGGAAGAGCGAATCGCGAGAATAAGAGGCGCGAAGCAAGCCTACAGAGGTTGAACTGTAATCTCGCTCCGGAAAGATTCATATGCCTACTCATTCGCTTCAGGCTGGAAAAATTCCACGAACAAGGAGAAAGTAAGAGAGCGTGAGATATGGTAATACCAGCAACTGTAGCGCAATAAGTGTGGCCGCATATAGAGTGGTTCTTTTGCGAAATGCTAAACTGGTTCAATATTCATTTGAGTTCTACATTGCGTCACTTCTCTTAGTGCTCCATGTTTTGGCGGTCGCTTTTCATTGCTCTTGGGTGCATTTGGCTTAGTAAATATGGTTCAAGATATTTTTACGGATTACTCCACAATCGTTTTCAGTATGGTCTGGTCTGAAAACCTTTTGTGCGAAGCATGAAATTTAAGGAAGAACTTATATGAGCTAAACATACGTGAGAAAAGTGAGTGAGTCATTGCGTGAAACTATATCAGAAAAACGAGCAAGTATACGCATTCAAACTCCCAGAAAAACGCCTGTAAAGTAGCCTAAGAACATTTCACTTTAAACTTTGCAGCCAGTGTACAATATATGGCGATTTTTTGTGTCGGATTGCCGCCGTATACACGAGGTACTCACGCTTGAGGAGGTTTCCGAATGACAGCCAGATAGCAGAGAAGTTCTAATAACGAGGTCACATTTTAATGAAATTTCCACGTTAGGTTTTATTCTAAAACTGCTTTTATAGTTACTTAGTTTCGTGAAACTGTATGTCACTCTCTGATTGCAATAGAGATCGAAGCTCAGGCCACTCAAGACAGTAAGCGGGGCCAGTTAGTAACAGGCCCGTTTCTTCTTCTGTGGGGCTTGAAAGTTTGGATGTTCAATTTCTGATCGCATACATTTCGCTCAGAATTTCGTTAAAATAGGCTTTGCGAACACACGAAACCCGTACCACAGTAAGCCGGCTGCGATTGAAACAAACCCCAAGAAAAATACGCTGGTTCGATGTGTGAAGATGTAAAAAGTCATTCCACTTGTAATCTCCACTTCGTTTCCTTTCCCTGTTTCAATCTAAACGCGGCGCCATCCCCAAGATTATATTTCAGAGGAAAGCTATATGCACGGCCATGATTCAAAGAAGCTTTTACAATGAAAACCTGAATTCGAGAATGAAGGCAGCCCTACGGACACCCGCACCCACACGCACACACATCACAAAAAATGACTGTGTAGATGACAGTGGTCGCGTCAGCGGAATCAGGCTTCGATGTATTTTTCCAAAATTTAACAATGCGTTTCGATCTATCAGACGGTATTTTTATACATTCATTTCAACTGCAGGGAACAGGTTAGTATTCCATAATTGCAATCGAATATTTCGTTTCGCTTATTCTTGAATTTCAAAATATAAATTATTCCGGCAATTTTTCAGGGTACCCATCAGCTGAGGAGGACGAAGAACACTTGTACAGAAGACCTTCGGTCACTTCCTGTGCATGACAAAATGTGGCGAAGCAGAACTAGGCGTCGCTTTGAATTAGGGCATCATTTCGGAAACCTTCTGTAGTGGACTTTTCGGTGCAAGATTAATAATGCTTTTTTTATACCAATGTCCTTTTAGAGCTCCTTGAATTCTTCGTGAGTTTTTTTCTAAAACGGATAATAGCCTAGGGGTTTGCTCTACAACATCCGTGCATGTATTTATTTGAATACAGTTGTCCTGAATGCAACTGCCTGAACTTAGTTATCTGAATACCGTCCGAATGAAGTTGCCAGCGATCGTCCAACGTTTGGGCGGTGGTTTAGGTCATGGCCGCTACCACCCGAAAGCAAATTTCCTGTCGATAAAGTTATCAAGTTTCAGCAAATATTTGTTAGGACGGGTTGGTTTTATGCACAAACCGACCTTTATCGCCACTGAAAGGCTGTTGAAGAAAAGATTTTATTGAATTGGTAGCATTCATATGCGCTGCTTTTTTGAAGGTCTGCATATAAAATATGCTGGAAAACGACACGCTGGTTTGAAAAGTGATGATCGCTGGCTACATTTACAATATGTCTTCGTTCTATGTTCTTCGTCGCCCCCTGAATTTTAAGGCCTTGCACAGTTTTTCTGTGCACTGCCCCTGCGAGCTTAGAGAGACCCGTCAGTATATTGTGTCAAACTTTTAACGCAAATGTTAAACAAAGCCCCGGTGTTCATCTGCGGATTCCACGTCAAGAGCCCGTGTCAATTTTTGTACATAAATGCAATACCGTAAAATCGCCCCACTTTTTCAGGCAGGCCGAAATTCAACGAGCGGGGAATTATGGCCCGTTGAGAAGGTCCCCAACATTTACCTGGAATGACGCGCGAGCACCTTCGAAGTTGCTTTGTGGCTGCAAACTCCGTTGTATTTGTGTCGAAGGTCTCTTTAAATAGGCTTCAATTCTCTAAAGGTTCAGCTAAGAGAAAACGTTTCAGCGAGCGATTTTGCGAGCCTTCATTCAGCATTAACACGAGGAAAACAGTTGTTGCCCCTTTTGATGAATTGTCATAACGAAGTCCCAGCAGTCATTTCGCAAGTCCATCCAATTCGGAATGGAATACCGCTTTCTTCCACGCTGGCTAACACAGCGACCTTGAAACTGGTACGACGCATATTTCTCTAGTATATATTAGAAGGCCACGCCCATGTGGATGAGGGAAAACCGGCAGACGCATCCATTATAGCCGAATTAGCTTCTGTCGGACCATATGCGCAATCGGGTCGGCAAGGACTCGATGGAGGTATGAAAAAGCGATGGTTCGGGGGCAAAATCCGACCCGGCTTGCGCACTGATAGACGTGTCTCTTGATGTTTGGCAGAGGCCTTCATCCTGCAGTGTTTCAAACACCGATGGTTGTTATGATGATGATGATAATGATGATGTTGAATATGGTGATTGTGATATATAATAAATCTTATAACTGCGCAACGAAAAGAAGAGGAGCGCAGCGGAAAGGGTCAAAAGCCCGTTTTTCGATATATACTCGACATCAGGAAATCAAGATTTCAAGATAGCTTTACACCATTCTTTGTCCTCCTCAGGTTTGTGCTGTGCATACGCATGGAATTTCACAGAGGTGACAAAAAAAGTATTAAGAAAATGATACTCAGTAAGGCTTTGTGTTGGGCAGATTGGTGTCGGTACAGCCTCAAACAGGGTTGCGCTTTACTTTCTCCCTCTCGAGTGGAAAGCGCTGGTTGTTTTAGAATAGGCCGAGAAACACCGGTGAGTACAAAAGAAAACGGAAAGGCAAATGATCATGCGCTATGCTTGCATTTTAATTTGTCAACACGGCTGAACGTTTAGCGATGTTGTGCCGTTTTGTTTCCTTGAGGATTTGCTGATAGGCGTACGTCGTAATTTCTAGAGTTAAATTAAAAATAGGTTCGCTCACGTGGGGTATTCTCCCTTCGCACTCTGCTCGATAATTCAAATTGGGCATAAAGAAAGCCGTGTACGATTCGGCCTGTTGCGAAACCTATTGACCACCTGTCTGACAGGTGGCCACGTGAACCTAGTGTGACGTGTGGCCACGTCCCGTTAAAATCCGAGTGTGGCCACGCGTATTGGGCAGGCAGTGTATCGTTGAGGATATGAATCCAGGAGCGCCCCCGAGAGCTAGTGTTTGGAAATAATAGGAATACCCGAAGACGATAAATAATTGTACTTAAGGAGAAGATTTAAAATGGACTTGGCAGACAGCAGCTAAAGTATCTTCACTACAATTGAGAAAAAGAACAAGGCGCGCTGCAGGTGGTTAGGCGAGTGTCCCGATCTTCAAATCTGGCGTTCTCCGCGTAGTAGGAGTAACACTTTATTTAAAATGGCGCTATCAGTACGGCGCGCCGGATCGAAAATAATCGCCATTAAATGAACTTATTTCGAGAGGTTAGCTAACGAGATCCAACCGTTCGCCTTATTCGCAAATACCGCATCTCTGCGCCGTTGTTACGTTCGAGTAAAGAACGCTTGAAACGACTGCCGACTTCCGAGTAGACGGGCACTCCGGCCGCTTGAGAATTTACCAGTGTTTTCTCATTCCGTCGGGGAAAAATCATAAACGTCCAAGCCAGCCTGCCGCGGCCAGAGAAACGGGTTACAATCCGCCATGGCTCGTAAGTGTAAAAACCTACCGCCGCCAGCGTTAGTTTTAGACCACACCGGTGCTTCCTGTGCATCGCTCCTTGTTTGTGACCCAATGGCTACGTCGCGAAAAAATAAAATGGAAGCGGGTGAGAGAAATTCCAGCTGTGTTTGCTGAATTCTGAGCAAATAGCGCATCGTTGCTCATCGAACAAAAGCCGAGAGAGCTAAGAAAAAAGTAAAACAAAATTTCCTTCAGCATTTAGTGTCCCTAATAACAACACACTCAACAAACACAACCAACACTAAGAATACCTCAGCCAGAAACTTTCGCTCAGTGGCCATTAGATAACTAATACACTTACTCAAAAAACGTTTTACCTCTTTCCCGGTCTTCGAGGGCTCAAATTACGTCGTTATACCGGCGTAGCGGGTATTGGCCGGCTTTCTTTCAGCTGCATCAATAAACACATTCGTAGCCACTAAAAACGAAACCACACAAGCAATGCAGAAACTGAAGGCGCGTTTTCTGCGACAAGCAAATCATGCAGTTCAACGTAATACTTGCGATAGCTATAGCTTTCGCAGTCATCACAAGCAGTTATCACTCTATCCCCAACACCTTGCATGAAGAAGTAGAGGAAAGAGTCAAAGAGTTTATCGGAAGCACCACAGAGTCGCTTTAAAGAGTGCAAGCCCGGGGAATAATATGCGAGAAGTCCTAGCACCTAAGAACGAATATTTCTTTTCGAGTTTTAGAACAGTGGCGTTATTCACTTATTTGTGCAATTCCACTTATATTTTCGCTCAGTCGGCCGCTATTTTATTTATTTGCTAGGATTCTGGGAAATATAGGTATCGGGACTTTAGGTCTTGACTGTATATAGCTTGTTTCTCTTGACGAAATATTGATATTGTCCTTTTCTAATACACCGGATGGAATCAGCTCAAATACGGGTGTTATCAAATGACGCATTAGAAAGGAATATATCTGAATTTTTTTTATGATTCCGGCTTAAATTTCTGGTCAAACTAGAGCAGAAGTGCTCCTATATCCGGGTACCTGCAGCGTTTGGCAGAACGCCACCGATGGCAGCCTAAAGGAGTCTGTTTACTGAATACCTTGTTGAAATACGGGCCCTCATGTTGCTCAAAACAGCGTTTTATGCAACGTCACGCTGTACAGAGCTTTTATTCATGTCGTGCGTTTCATAGTCTTGCGGAACTACATAGTTACCTATTCTTTTATTGAATCTGAGCGTAGCAGAGGAGTCTCTAGCGCGAATGGGGCATAAAAGGCACGAAATCCATTTTCCAATATTCGACCTTGTGTTTTTTTACGCCCGCAAGCTTTTCGTGGCATGAACCAGTGTATTCGCGCATGCATTCACGCACACATTGGGCGCAGCTCCACAAGCCGTCTTGTTTAGTGTTGACATGTTACTCAATTTGTATTTTAATAATATATGGAGTAACATTTTTAATATTGATGTCATTAAAATATATAAAACACATTAGAATTCTCCGAAGCGCGTATCATAGTACTAGGCTTATAATATATTCATCAGCGGTCAGATGCGCGATTATAACCCTCTGAGACCAGGGAATGAGCACTCATAAATAGTTCAGAACAAGCTTAAGAAGCTTTCTATTGTGTTGTGAAGTAGAGAAGGTATGAAGGCCAATTCGTCATGGTTGGTAACTTAGTTTATCGAGACCCAGCGACATTTATAGCGCAGGCTTCGGCTACTGAAGCGATTGGATCACCTGCAAGAAAAAAAAAAGAAATTCTAACTCGTTCAGGGCCCACCAGGGTGACTACCCGAGCAATTGGAAAGAAAGACTGTCACTGGGCAAATCACCAGGGGAACCTCATGCCGGAAGCAAAAGCTGCGGAGAGCTCACACCCAGGTTACCTAACGGAGCACTGACATATATGAGAGAGGGCCAATCGAAAAAGATAAAATCCTGATAAATAGACTAGAATGTCGGCAAGTTTGCTCCCTGTTCAAGTTTTTTTCAAGCAGGCTGCTCACTGATAAACTCCAGTTTATCAAATTAATGCACTGGACTACCTTCTTCACTAAAAGCCAAATTACCTGTCATTGTATAGTAAGTGGCAAGGGGAAAAGTTGGGTGTTAAAGCAGAATTTCAGTCGGCAGAGTTCGAATCTCCGTTCGCTAAACAGAACTCGAATCAGAGCACATACGCCCCTCGTGATCATGAAGGTCAGAGGGAGGTATAGAGCAATAGTGAATGAATTGATTGATTATTGATTGATTGATTGATTTTTTGATTGATTGATTGATTGATTGATTGATTGATTGATTGATTGATTGATTGATTGATTGATTGATTGATTGATTGATTGATTGATTGATTGATTGATTGATTGTGATTGTAGTGTTAAGGTGCTGACAATAGGGAACAGAAGATGTCGAATCGACGCAATTCGGTTTAGTGTATTTGAGTATAGCGAGGAAATGATATCGCCATCATTACACCCGTGATTAAACAACCAGAGAGCCTCGCGACAGATTTTGTTGCTATATGGTCATCACTGGAATGCGGAAAATCGGTCACGGGAGCATTTTGAAGACCAACTAGCGCATACTTATGACCGCCAAATTGGTATGAAACTCTTCTTTAGACCCTGCACTTACCAACAGCCAACAAAAATCAGTTAATGTCATTTATTTCTCGTTTGTTACTAGCGTGGCTTATCAATACCGGGAAATGAAACTTTGGCGTTGTAATAGCAATGCTGACCCTCAAGGTCGGTGTGACAGTGACACGATTGGGTCTAGCTACATTTGACATAGGGTAGAAATAAGCCGTTGCAAAATTTCTTTTTTTTTTTTGCTTGGGTCTTTCACCTGGTTATTTTATCTCGCGCCTTTGTTTTGTTGTTATGAAAGTGAAGTGGGGTTTATGGAGAATGCGGAAAACACACAAAGTGCGCTTGAACAACCACTTGCACAGCAGGTAACTATGTTCATGTGAATGGATTAGGCTTCTATAAATGTTTTCTATAAACGCAGTGCACACCCGTGCGTATTATTCGAATAAAAATTCAAAGCGTTCGGTTAGCTATTTTCGGAAGTGGTTTTCTGCCAGTAGCAGAAAGATTTGTAATAAATACCTATAATTACTGCCATTACGCAGTTCGAAGAGGTCCATATGATTTTAATTTCCGTTTTTTATTACCTACCCCGTCCATCTATGCCGCTCGATTTCTAGTGATTCATATAGTGTACATTGCATTTGCAAATATCAACGGTAGCCTAATGGGATATGCCTGGAAAACACAGCTGAATACATCTACATTACAACACCTTTCGAAATGACTCATCTTGAAAGTTGAAAATCTAGTTTAAATCATTCGGTTGAATTGTTTGTCGTAGCTTACTGAATCCTGGAAGCGGCGCCCTGGGATGAACTACTTAGGAAAAAACCTTGTAGCGTTGTTTGGACATCTTTCTTACCCAACGAGCCAATGCTTTGTAACACAGCGAGAAACGTAATTATTTGAGAAGGAAATCGTGGACGAGTACAAATTTTTCTTCAACTGCGAAGTTTCCGAGAAAGCTGTTAGCTTTCCTTTGTAGCCGTATGACTGCATTTGGGTGGATGTCAAACCTTCCTTCACAGAAACGTATACTGCTGTGTGAGACGTGGAATGAAACACAGTTAACTGATTGCTGAATACAATATCAGTGCTTATCGCAACGCAATCAACGCAACTGCAATCAACACAACTGCCATCGCAATCAACGCAATTGTATTGAAGTTCCCGGGTGTCACCCGAAAATCGTTCCTAACCACATCACTTCTTCTGCGAACGACAATAGAATCCTTGATTACATATAAAAATCTGGTGTGCCTACGTATGATCCTGTCTTGTCAACCGAGCTTTGTCACACTAGCTAGTTGTATACGACTTCCACGTCACTGCTATCCGTGCAAACTTGATTCGGTCGGGCCTAGCTACACCATACAAGCTCTCGAACTTCCGAGAACCCTATATCTCTGCGGCTTAAATCAAACTCACGGCGTCCCGCTCGGAGGGTTTGAGAAGGGTTTATTAGCATCAAGTGGGGTTACTCACGGCGTATGCTCTGTGATGCGCCATAACATTGTTTTCCGTCGAGCACTACGCACCACTTTAAAGCCACAGGAATTGGAGGGACAAAACCTATAAGGGTAAAATTTGATTTTTACAGTGCAGAGAACTATTCATTTCTCACTATTTTTTTCTCTCGCTCGATCTAAAATTTTAAAGTAACTTGGTGCTCTTAACACCGGGGGATCGAAAGAAGAAGACAAAACTGCCTGTTCTGTGCCCGTTTTTAAGTTACTATGCATTGCATCGCTAATAGTTGTCTTTTTGGACCATTTGACCTTTAAATATAAAATTATTGTCACGTTATGAGAATGGAACCGCGGAACCACTGGCTAAAGCAAACATGACGAGTGAATGCGGGAACTTTAAACTGGCTTTGAGAATCGTTGTGTAGATCGGCGTAACGCCATCCAGTTTCAATGCCATTTAAAAATTTCAAAGGCCTTTTGACTCAAACATCCTTTGAGACGCTCGTGTAGCGCAAGTATTAGACAGATTGGGCAGCTCTATTAGTGTTCGTACTAATATGACAGTATTATTCTACCGGGAATGTAACTGCAATCACGGTAGAATAACCGTTTAAAGGGATTGACTAAAATTACCCTCAGACTTCTCCATTTTAAGACGGGACAGTATTACGACACGTAGAAAACCAAAGAAAGACTATACACTATAAAAACGCCCTGTTTGCGTCCGGCCGGTGCCTGTGTTCCAGCATGGCTTTGCCGTTGTTGTTCTGCACGCGGCGTCAAGTCGATAACACAAGACGACAATTTACTCAAGTCAACAGTATTGCGCGGCCTCGGACACCGCACTTTTCTATATGGCGCAAAGAACACACCTTCCGTTAGTGCAGAATAATTATGGCAAAAATTTCCCCGTCGGTTTTTCCGCAACAGTGTATCCCGGATTGGGGCAAAGAGCGCGCTCTCGTTAGGGCAGACAGGTACTAAGGAGTCTTTTTGTTCTAGAAATTAAGGGAAAAACGGGTCCTACCAAGCAACTCGAGAGAAACTTGGCGCTCCTCTTGGAAGACGGTGCAAACGTGGAGTAATTGTTTGGTGCACCTCACGCAGAAAACCGTTCACAAGCCCGTCAGTGGCAATTGCATGCTTTGGGCCTGCCGCCTGCAAAGTAATTAAGGGCCATTGGCACTGTCACTGCAAAGGGCCACAATAAATTCCCGGCTAAGGTCAGGTCTCTTATTGCTCAAAATTGGTTGCCGCATTGTGACTGAGGGTCTGACTAAACCTAGGCACTAGCTACATCTTATACTTTCGCATATTGTTCTGCAGTGTTATTTGGTATTTATATGGACCGTCATCAAATGTTCTTAGCACATGGTCATGCAGATATCGTTCAAAGGCAGATACAAAAGTGTAGGGTGTATGCTGCGATCATGTGTATTAAAATGTATGTAACACCTTGAAAACACGGACTGCGTGCCCGAATGGTAAGAGGCTACATTAGAATCACTAGTCCATTGTTATCAACCTTTGATGGCAGTTTGCCTTTCAATATGGAATGAGCAGCTTAATCTTGCCTAGCCTATGGATTCCAACTACCGTTAACTGTAGTATCATGCACGACACGAAGTGAACATATAATAAATGCCCTCTGTGGCTCAAACCTTAAGAACAAAGAAGTACAAAATTTGAAGGCATGTGGTTAGCTTACTATATAGAATCCATGGTAAGGAGAGAAACATTTAATTATAAAATTCACCATCATACATCTTCTTTCTTAGTAGCGTCTTTCCCTACTTCCCCAGAAACGTAACAGACGGAAAAATCGGGAGCACAGTGAGCCATACCGGCTATCATCGGGAGGGCAATGACTTATTTTTTAGACAAAACGTAAATGCATCACCTGTAGAAAGCGTCAACGATAATTCCCGAGACGTCAAAGACAATCATAGATTACCACACTGATGGCAGCCTATGGGCATTACGAGTTCCGGATATTTGTAACGCTGAAAATGTATGGAGCAATACTTGTGTACAGTGTGAGAGTCATAAACCTTGCCATCTTGTCTTTGAGTTTCCTCCTCGGCATCCAATAGCGTGGCACCTAATGCAGAATTTATTTTGGATTTCCTCCTCAGTTGGCCGAATTTAGTATTAAAACGCACTTAGTTTTGGGGTAAACAATTCAGTGGCATATGCACACTCAAGGTGTCTTTTCAAGGGACGCCTTGTACACAACCATGTGAGTAATTGTTCTGCGCTATGCTTATAATACGCGCGTTCTCCATGCGTGGACTTCTTTCAAACTTCATTGTTAAATTTACCCCTCAAATCCCCCATAGAGCAGGATATCGCGTTGATATGCCATTGCATAGACTTTTGGCAGGTTGCTTTCACAAGAACTGTCCGAGCCTGCGGACTTCCTAATTACAGGGAAGATATTGGGCGTAGGAAAGAAGTCCTTGAGCCGAACCACGTTATTACGGGGCCGTCGGGAAAACAGGCTGAAAGAAGAGACTTCGTGGCACGCAAAGCGCTCTTTTGGTGGGGTGTTTGTTTTTTGTGTTCAATACACGCTTGGTTTTCAGAATTCGGCCAGTCATACCAGTTTTTAGTTTAATTTAGTTGAGCGGAAGTTTAAGTTGGGACCAAGAGGAACACAACGTAAAAGTTAAAGCAGAGTGCAATATATTCTGTGTCGACATATGGAAGTGGGCGAAACGCCTTTAACGGCGTTACTTTCTCTTTCGGTGGACTTTATTCTTCTCAGAGTCTCTTTACAGCTTTTACGGCAGCTTTCCTTGCTTGGGTGGTTCCGAAAACCTGTGAATTACGCCGTCCGTGGCGCAGTAATATCTTATCTACTCTCGGGCGGTGGCCGAACACAGCTAGCAGGGTCTCCATCTCTGGTGTTCTCTGAAGCAATGGCCGAAGCCATTACTACGGCCACTATGCAGCCTCGTCCGTTTTGAGCCGTTAAGTCGCGCCTTTTGATGGCCTCAGTCACTGCAATACCTCCTTTATCACCCCGTGGAAAAATTACTCTCTCTGGGGACACGCTGGCGCGTTCGTTTATAAGTTACCTTTCCTTCCTCCTCCTTATGGCTGCGCGACCCCGAAGACACCGTTTGAAGGTACTTCACAGTTTTCTTCCTTTCATTACTATAGCAGATACTCCTTTTCCCCGAACAAAACTACATAAACCGCAGAAGAAATCGGCACTTTCGATTTTCTGTCCGGTTGTGGAAGCGTGTGCCCGACGTGCTGCGAAGGCACATCAGCGGCTGCAGATGCTTAGTTTTATTCGTCTGATCCTGAGGTCGCGGCAATGCAGGGATCTTGGCGCGGAATGCGCTTTCTGACAGAGTGGATTCAGTTCACAGCGACGTCCAAGTGAAAGTTCTGACAAGCTATCGGAATGCCACCGCCCCTCTCCCCCACGAACAAAACGAGAGGAGAAAAGTAAGGGGAACAGCATGGCACTTCGTCCCCTGTATACAAACCTGTCTGTGTTGTTTGTACGAAATAAACTTTCGCTTTGACTTTCGATGCAAATTCGTATTCGTGGCAGCAATACTTAGGCACCTGTCAACGGCATGTGTGCTAGAGGTAGTGGGATTAAGCAGGAATACTAATGGCGTTATTGAGACCCACACACGCTTGGAATTTTTCCTTTGTTAAGAAAACAGTTTTGGTTACTCGTGGTGAGAACAGCGTTTCTCGGCGGCGGATGTTTGAACAGTATTACCCTTCGGGCGTGTCACATTCCTTTCCAAATGCAGAGTAAGAAATGACGCCTTCGTTAGTGTCATTACACTACGGGCATTTATATTAGCTCCCAAAAGAAATGCTGTTTTCCCGTAGGCAAGAGCAAGAAGTGTTTGCGCAGACTTTGATTGGATGGCGTTAGAATTATGGATGTACGCTCAAGCCTCAATATGAATGGGAAAAGCAGTCAAATTGTTTTACGTATTGTTTGATTGGCATGTTTGATCTGAGAACTTGATTTGGCGTTCTGGAACATTTGGTTCCGTCCAACAATTTGGGTTGGGCTGGTGCGTACATTCCTGGCATTTTGCTACGAGCGGGTAATGTTTGCTCTTCGACTAGCGTCATTGTCGCTAATGACTTGATCATGAAGAATAAAGGTTATCTGAATTAGCTTTCTTCAAAGACTTGAACAGTAACTACAACTAATGATTTGTTACTTCATTCCGCATCTGATTGTTTTTTTGTTTTTACGGCTTTTTGAGCCAAAGCTGCACCTGGGCCATGAAGCACGCCGTTGTGAAGGGCTCTTCCGGATTAATTTCGACCACCTGGGCATCCTTGACGTGCAGTGAAATCTCTACACACTTGCGTTTTTGCTTTTCGTCCTCCATATGAAAAGCGTTCTCCGCGGCTGGGATTCAAACCACGTCCTTGTGCTCAGGACCACAGCGCTGTAGCCACGGAGCCACCACAGCAAGTACTCATGCGAAACTTATGCTTGGTATAGCCTGTCATGCCTCTTAGTACATCTCGTTTTTTGTGGATTTCTTCATCCGAATGCGTACCTCAACTTTTTGTTCCGCTCGACAACGAGCCAACAAACTATTTTTACCCACTTATTAGCCTACGTCAGTTTCCTCCTTTCTGTAAAGCACCTTATTTGCTAATGCTTCTTACGCAAACATCTATTTACTGGCAGTTTCCTTCCCCAATGCGAAAGCCTGAAATAGCCAATTCAGCGAAAAAGCCGGTATTTCCACCTATGGAACGGCTCCTAACCAATGTTACAAAAACCGTTTTTTATTAAGTACTTAGTATGAAGAAAGCACAAGAATGGACCACAGTTCTGGGTAATCCCTCTGGCTGCAACGCTTTCCATAGCGCGGGATTTACTTTATAAGCCAAATACGAGAAAATTGGCCCGTATCTGATCGTTTCGCTGCAAATGTCTTCGAAAGACGATAGTCGTCTATCGTTTCTGTCACGTCCACGCCTCTCCGGTCTCACCCGCCACCCCTCAGAATCTCTCCCGTCACATCTCGTTCGCCCTCCCCCCCCCCTTCGATAAGCACGGCGGAGGCTTGCTCAAGAAAATTCAATATCTCTGCGTTCCAGTTCTGGCGTGCCATCTTCTGGAACCTTTCGTTACTGCTGTAGTTAAAATGCCGCCAAGTCGTCTAAGTTCGGTTGCGACCCATTTCTGTGTTTTGGGGTGGAAACGTTATTTACAACGGGCTTTTTAATTTGCTATCGCAATTATCAAGCCCACCTTGATTTTCAATAAATTAAGGATACTGCCAATACTTCTTACGTGTTTATGCTCTTCCTCAAATATGCCTAACATTTCTTTGCTCAAATATGTTTATAGGTATAAATAATTAGTACCAGTTATAGTAGTTTGGAAAGGTTTTGCCTGTGTAATTTATTGTTCAAAAATTATTTTACATTTTGGCCGGGCGCCTGAATCGAAAGACAGACACACTGTGCGCATATATGAATGCATTCAAAACTATGTCACTTTGCAGCACTATATAAGTGACGCTATCGCCGTTTGCGTATAGCAGCGCCCATACTTTCCTAACTATAGGAACGGAGTCAGTAGAGTGGTTCTCTCTACAATAGCATTTTAGGTGCGGAGTACCTTAGGACCGCACAATTTCCGTCCGCGTCCTGTGCGCACAGCATTTACAATCGCAAAAATCACACAGGCAGCGGCAGCATTCGAGCCTATGTCTGGTAGACCAGACAGATTTAGTGTCAGTCGTGTTACGCATTGGGTTACGAGCGTGAGTTAGTACCGGAGAGTCAAACGGCTTACTCCCTCGCCTGTAACTGTGTGGAATACCTTAGGACCTCCCAATGTCCGTCCGCGTCCACCCGTGCGCACACCACCACCAAGAGAAATCAAGCGAAACTCTATTTGAACCGTGAGTTGCAGCTTCATTTAGGGAATAATCAAGGTGCAAGTCACTGCTCAAATCGAATGACGGTTGGGGCGCAAATCGGATGTCACTCGGGGCGCAACTTGAACGTCATTTCCAGTCCCCGAACTCCGCACCCTCGACATCATCCAGGGATTGGAGATGCCGCCATTTTTTCGTCCTGCGGGGTGCACCTTCACAGCTCCACTTCAAAATAAAGGCAAGTAGAACGACAAGTGAAGAAATTATTGAGAACTTATACGCTCATTGAAGCCGTGATAGTGATGACTTATCTTCAAGATGGTATTCTGTGAGTTTTGGGATGGTTAGCTCATGATGCAGGCCTTCTGCACCTAGGCGAAACTGCCAACATATCTGCTTGCTGGATTATAAACCTGGTTGAAAACCAATACTCCGCGGCTGCACCTGCCTCGTCCAAGCTTTATGTTTCCCCACCCTCACTCAAGCTGTAGTTGTCCTTTCTCACTCTCCTGCCCATAATGCAATTGAGATTTGCCGAATGAATACCAATTTTCGGCAGTCGCAGCAACCACGGGCCATTTGTTTACACCTTTTTTTTCGTTTGCACTTACAGCAACTAGCAAATGCTTCCTTAAAGCTTGTTTTGGTTTTCCATCTCCTTGAAATCCTTTTTAAGGGTTTTTTTATTGTTTATAATAACACCGATATCACTTGCATTTTTAATTAAACAAGCCTGGTACTTCCAATTATGTACTGATATTTTTACTCAAATATACCCGGCGTTTTTTCGTTGAATAGCGGGTGCACGTATAATCGATGGAAGCAGTTCTTGAAGTTTGGGGCGGTATTGTATATATAGGGTGTCCCAACTATCATGCACCAAGATTTAAAAAAAGAGAAATTGCGTAGCTCGAAGAAAACCTAGTGCATAATGTTTTCAGTACTGTGAAGAAGCGGAGAGTAATTTTTTCGTTAATGAGACTTAATTAATTAATTGTAATTAATTATCTAACTCGAGAAATACTGTCCTAATCACTAAAGTGTCAATGAGGCACTTGTACGTATCCACGAGGGGCATCTAACTGCGGTATTTTCAGCGACAAACTAATTGCGTACTCATTTATTCTGACTGATAAAGGAAGCCCGCGAAATATGAAAAATACCACGTGACGACGCTTACGCACGCATTGTAAAGCAGCGTCCCCAAACAAAGCTGATTGAAAGCAACAGCTTCGCTTCTTACTCGCCCGAAGAGACAGCGCATCACCTTGATAATAGCATGCATGGAAGGAGCAGCAGCAGCAAGATTCGCGGGACGCGTGTGCAGATAAGGAACAAACTCGGTCGCGATTTCTTCTTTCTTTCTTTTGTTTATTTCATTCTGGCTAACTCAGAGGCAGCCTGTTTGAGGGCGTTGCTTTACGGTGCGCGCGGAGGCGCCGTCACGTGGTAGTTTTCATATTTCGCGGGTTTCCTTTATCAGTCAGAACAAGTGCGGACGCAATTAGTTCATCGCTGAAAATGCCGCAGTTAGATACCCCTCGTGGTTACCTACAAGTGCCTCATTGACACTTTAGGGATTAGGACCGTATTTCTCGAGTTAGATAATTAATTACAATTAGTTAATTAGGTGTCATTAAAGAAAAAATACTGCCCGCTTCTTCACAGTACTGCAAACAATATGCACCTGGTTTCCTTCGAGTTACGCCTTTACTCTTTTTTAAAATCTTGGGGCATGATAGCTGGGACACCCTGTATAAATGTTGTGTTTAAGTGTCCTTACATCTGTTTTTTTGCCCGGCGGTTCCATCGAGTCACCCAAGCATAGACACACGGAAACATTTTTGTTCCGGTGGTTCAAGCAAATATCTCCTCTTTAAAACGCCTCGTGTGTCCGGAGAGTTTGCCCCAGATGTTGAGAAGAACGCTGTTATTGCAAATTCACCGCGTGCTCCCGCATTTTGGGGAGACCATCGTCAAGCGTGAGACCTTGTTTTGTTCCGAGCAATTGAAATTCTCTCGAGACTTGGTTTTTCAGTTTGCGCCGCGATATTCCCGTCCACGTGAACCTGCAACGTAAAAAGAGATTCGGTGAATCGTGCTTTCCGAGCCAACATACTACATGCTCCGCATTATCATGCAGATAATACTTTTGTCGTTGTTCCTCGTTTTGACTTTTGCATTCCTGAGTGAAGAAAAGGGCGTGCACTTGTTCCGAAGCAAGCCCTGCACCTCTGGATACGACAGCTTGAAAACTAGTTTGTTCTTCAAACGAGATGTGGCCGCTGTTTGTCGCTTCAGCTCCGAGATGCACATCGTTGTCTTCACCTCTCCGGGCTGCGAAAATCTTGTATATATGCTAATCCTTTCAACTTCTGCTGCTAAAGGTGGAATTTTCTTAGAAACCTAAAGCAGCGTTCAATCAAGTCAAAACGAACGGCAGAAAAAGGATTCAGCTGACTTGTCTTGCCCACAATTGTTTAATGTCGAAGACATAGATTCTGCATAAGTTTTGTCGTTTGGAAAAATTTTATGACGGATCAATCGCCTGAGTTTTTATTGTTCTAGCATTTCTCAACGTGCACCATTGCTGATAATTTGCAGCCCCAAATTAAAGCGTAATATAATTATTATCTTTTTCACTCTTAAAAACGTATTTCGCGATTGGAAAGCAGTTGTGTGAGAGACCGAAATCTAGTTCTTACGATTGAAACAATATTGCGCATCGTTTCTGGCTCGTCCATTTTCAAACAATTGCATTGCGCTGACTGCAACTGAGGAGACTGTTTTCCTTGGACAAGAAACCAACGGCTACACTTTGCAGAACAACAAAAAACGTTTTTTTTCAAAAGGAATGTTCCAGTAGAATTTGATATAATTTATGGGATTTAGTTTCTGAGCGGCCAACAATCTGACAAGTACTGTATGCAGGCCCCTTCAATTATTACCTCGCAAATAAAGTTCCTGTAGAGGCTGGTTAATATACATCAACTCAGACAACACGCAAAATTTGGCGGTGCAATCATCTGCAGAATAATTTGATGTCACAGGGTTTGAACATTGCAGTGATTTAATCTGGCTGCAACAAACAAATACACTGAAAATCTCCCTTGTGCGGTGCCCACTTCTCAACCCGAATGATTGGCTTACCCGTGTGCTCCCATCACAAGAATCCTAATTGAGGTTGATGCATGAGCTCCTAGGGGCTGTCAAAAATTCTGGTGTATGGCTCTCTCCGAATGCAGGCGTTTGTCGGCAATATCCAGCCTTATATTTTCTTGCGCGTTGGCCTTATTACGAGCAAGGAACCGCAGTCTGTCTACTCAATCACTTGAATGCAGTCAGCAGAAGATCATCGCTTCTTCACCTTACTTGATGTCTCTGCCTGCGATGCGAACTTACGCCGTCCCTCATCGCGTTAGTGCTTCCTGCGCCAAAAGTAAGTGTTAGGTACTAAAAGTGCTCGTACACCACGATTGGGTTTTCTGCTGGTTAAAAAGACAAAACCTATATTAACATTCGCGGTGGTTTCTGTATGGGTGCGATTCCTTAGCAAAAAAAGGCTGAGCAAACCAGAAGCATATGAAGAGGATATAATCAGCCGGATCAGGAGTTAAAGGTCAGACTGAAGAAGTGCGCTAGAAATGTGGTAACTGCGTTACAGATGGGGACATGGACACGGCTTGGCATCCATTTGGCAAAAAATCTTTCTGCGATGGCTTCTTGCAAATATATATCCACCACCTCTTGCAGCGAACTTCAGGGATAGTTGTTGCTTTCCCGGTTATGGAAGGTATGCACAGATCGTATGGGAACCTATATAAGGTGAAAAGAAGAAGGGAGCTTGTTGATATTTGGTAAACTGTACGTTATGCGGTCGTATTTGCACCCGCGACATTCACAGGTACGCATTAGGCTGATTGTGTACGCCCACGGGCGTAATGGGTCAAAAGAACACAAACAGGAATGGGTTGATTGACTGGATCAGGAGATCGTTTGCACTGTTCCACTTTTGTTCGTTGGAGTTCTAGCAGTTTCGGTAGGCGTCATTTTTCGTAGCACTTCGTGCTGCTGTATGGCTACCGTATACCAACGGGGCACCACACGCCCACTCGCGATGCATCACCACGCATTTTGCGATGTAGAATTGGCTGGGGGGCTCGAAGGAGGTGTCCTGACTCAGCTGTAACCTGCGGGTGGCGATCACTGCTATTTTTGAAACACAGTATCGGCAACTTATGTTCATTGCGGGCCAGGCACACCTTATTGTCCCCTAGGTTTTCCAATTTAGTCTACAACTCGTATGAAAAAATCGTGGGTTCATCCGTCTGTCCTCATGTACAGGGGCATTTAACATTCCGCTATAAGATGCGGTTCTCATGAGTCGTGCGTTCGAAGAGCACTGCTGCAGCTGGGTGCAGGCTGCGATGAACTTGATTACGCAGCCAAGGAGCTGAGATCGCTTTTTATTAAAAAAATTAATATCTACCTTTCCTTTTACTTTCGGATTTTCCATAAAATGGCCTATCTATTAATTACTTTGTTACCAGGTAAAAAAGTACAGCTGAAAAAAAATTTACCGAATCACTTGAATTGTTGAAACGCGTTCAAAGACAGCATAAAACATATATTCTTACCGTGACACGTGTTCTTTGTATTTATACTGTTAGCTTATCATCAGCAGCTTTGTGTTGAGAAGTTCTGTTTATATCTCCCAGAGGTGTGGGCGGAGTTATTTCGGCGATATATATTTGAGAGGGCGTTGCTGTGGCATTTGATCTCCTTCACGCCTTGTGCAATGTTATTTTGACACGCCGGAGCGGCTCGGTGGCTCACGCCTGGTGCTGCTGAAGTGAACTTCAAACCGCCGAGGTCATTTCCTGGCAGAGGATAAAACCCCAAACGCCCCTGTGCCTAGTTGTTGCCACACAATAAAGATAATCTATTGTTCTATATGAGAGTATAAAATATCTGGCGGTGTACTCTACATTGGTGGTCTACTCGCTGGACTACTCTACTCCGGTAGCCTACACGTACCATGTAACGCGTCTATGTTGTTGATCTGTTTTCTTTATTTGTCTGTTGCTTCATTGTTTGTTTATTGCGGGGTATACGACCTATTCCCTGTGTCGTTTGCAAGTACTACTTCACTATGTCGTTTGAGTTACGAAATTTGTTATATATATATATATATATATATATATATATATATATATATATATATAGCGAATCAGAAAATGGGAAATGAGGGGCTCCGTAAAATAAGACAGAAAATAAGGGTTGGCAGTCAAGAAAACCTCGGAAAGCAAAGGGGAGGTTGTGGTGGGTCATAGAAAGAGATGAAGAATTTTTTTAGTCGAAAAGAAAGTGGTCAAAAAATGCCCGCCGGGTGGGATCCGAACCCACGACCTCCAGAATACCGGTCTGGTGCGATAACCACTACGCTACCGGCGGGGCTGTTTCCCCAGCACTTTCTCGGGTATTTATGTTAAGGTATTTTTGTTTCCTGCACTTGGGGGTGGTAGCTAGAGCCACTCGGACTACTCGGGGTGAAGGGGACCTTCTTTTTAACCCCCGGGCCGTGACTCGAGTGTCTACGACATGTCGAGAGTGGTCGACCAGCGTTGAACCCTCTTAAGCTCCCTTTGGCACCAAGACTGCCAGAACAGAGGCCCTCGCTAAGCATGTAGCGAATCAGAAATGGGAAATGAGGGGCTCCGTAAAATAAGACAGAAAATAAGGGTTGGCAGTCAAGAAAACCTCGTTTGCACAGTACCTCCCGCTTCCGAGGTTTTCTTGACTGTATATATATATATATATATATATATATATATATTATAATATATATATATATATTATATATATATATATATATATATATTATATATATATGGGAATCCCAGTTCAAATTACCCGTAAGTTTGAAGTAAGCGAGTTCGAATTGACAAGCTTTTGGTGTATAATTATATATAATTATGCAGCAAAAGCTCGTCAATTCGAATTCGGTTACTTCGAACTTACGGGTAATTTACTGGGATTCCCGGCTTTACATTGCTATTCGCATAAGAAGTCGGCCCAGAGTGATTAGACTGTGCTGCGAACCCAAACCAAACCAAATTTTGCTAGAGATGCGTGCAAATCAGCGTCTAGGCTGGATGTTGCGGCACGTTAGTTATCAACAGAAGTGAATTAATTGCGACCCTGCGCCGGATCTCTTCGGCAAGTTCTAAGCGGTGCTCATGGAGCCATGAAAGAAGAAACGCAAGCAAATGCATATTACCCAGTACTTTTAATGTTTTTACTACAACCCCGCACTAGTGAACAAACTTGCTTTCCCGCATAGACAGCGGGATTGTTTGACAGTACGGCTCACGGCTCACATATTGCAATGTCAGTGCCTGTTTGGGGCGTATAACTGACTCATACATTGATTTCGTTCGCTCTTTGACCTTGACAAACATTATTTGAGAAATCACCTGCCACAAACGGGTAGTAGCACCTAATTCGCGATAACGAGTCCAGAGGTAGCCTCTTTGTGTTCAGCCCACGCAGTGTGGCACGATGTCCATTCGTTCTGACCCCCTACCGGTAATTTGAACTCCGCCTAATTCGAGCCATTTGATGGTCCGTTCCGAGTTCTAATTACGGAGATTTTACTGTATATGTATAGATATATAGGCATATATATGATAATGCCTCGGTAACTCCAAGTAGAAAAAGCAACGAAATATTTCGAGATAAGCGGATTTTAGAGATAAGCGATATGATATTTTTGAGGCAAGCGGATTTCTGGCATTTTTGAGTTGCTCGAATTGCCATAAAATATGGAGTTCTTTGCAAACATCGTTTGTGAGCTGATGAATTAAGTGAGTGCAACAAACACCATTGTTAATTTCATACGAAACACGTTCACTGCGTCATTCGTACAAATCTTTTTTACTTTTTTGTGTGACATGTTAAACAAACTGTGACTATAATTAATAACTAAATATGGTTAACGCGGTGTCAAGGTATATTAATTTAACTTCCTAAGTTCGATACATTGATGCACTCTGAATCGCCTACACCCATTTTTATGTGGGCAACATATACCAGTCGGAAACATTGTATTTTCGTTTCAAAACAAACTCTCGGGCGAATTTTCCGAGTGATGAATGTTCCGTTAACACGCGATTCCCTCGAACGAAATTTCCTATCAGGAGTGAATATTTCTGACCAGTTTATATGTGACGAGTTGGCCAATGAAGAGTGGCCTTGGGACAAGTGGGCCTTGACACGTCTTTTTAGGGCACACATTTGGGCACACATTTGAAATTATCTCTTATTTCTTCACTGTGCTCTACTTTATTACGTTTCCTAACGCTTCCGCAAGCGGAATCACTAAACAATACTGTGGTGCTGAGTACCCCGGATATTTACCGATTGTCACGCGTTCCTTTCCACTAGAGTGACTGGGCCACCTCAGTTCGCTAACCAATATAGCAGGCAATAAAAGTGAGTCTACTGATGGCGGGTACAACTGGTTGGTCCACTTTACTAAGACTAACCGATGCAACGCTGAGAGCATTGAGGCCCTTACCTGTCAGGAACCCAATATGGGTTACGTTAGTCAGCCCGACTGTTTATTGCCTAATACACTTATGCTAAGGGACCCGGTAAAGCAAACAAAGGCGTCGTATAATTGTAAGGGAGGATAGCTCTTGACCGAACCCTTGACCTTTGACCAAGCGCAATCCACTTCACAAAAGTTCTTCCGTATTGCGTAGTTGCAGAAGCTTTGCGCCGTCCACAATGGCTACTTACTTCGTTATCGGAATTGGTCTTCACTGTCGCGAGCACAATGCCTGAAACTGTTATTTCTGCGGCAGTTTTATTACTGAGGGAGCAGCCCTCACGTGTTAGTTTGTATGATATAGAAAAAAGAGGGGCCTATGCACACCTGTATATATGGTTAACCAGCGAAGCTCTAGGGTGAAGCCGGTATTTACACTTATGCCACTCCATATGATTCATCAAGTCATTTTCCTTATACTTTGCGTAGTTGTGGTGTTTTCTTTCGTTTCCTTTACTGTTCGTTTTATCGTTGATCCTACGCTGCCTGCTCCTCCGAAGTATGCACCGACGAGTTGACTTGCCATTTTTGATTAGCGTGCAGGCCGGTGCTTGCCATTACCACATGGACGCTGGTCTCCCGAACCGCCTTCGTCCGCCGGTATCCGTGGATGTGTGCTTGTCTCAGTAGATGCCTGCCTTCCCGCTGTTCTATGAGCGATATAACCTAGCCGCACTGTATTTCCTTGTTTGTAACTCCTCACCAGCGTAAATTTTCTGCCTCATGCTTACCAGGTTGCAAAGGGCTATTTTAACACGAAAGTGTTGTATTCCCGGATACACCAAGATTTTCATGACGTCATATTCGTCACGGAAATGACGCCAGTACAACGAACGCAGGAGAAACGCGAGAAAACGTTTATTGGGACAGATGCTGCTGCCGTTTAGGACAGGTGAAGCGAAGTAGTGCATCATGATGCTCACAAGCACCGACAGTTGGCGTAAACTGCGTCGTAGCGGCGCCGACGGGCGAATGGCGTGAACGGCGACTGATTTCATGAGAAGAGAAACGCCAGCGGCTAGCGCAACGCGTTCCCTAGCGCGCCGTTCAAGCTACAAAGTTCACCTCTCGCGTTCCACAAGCTGAGCTCATCGCCACGCAACCGTCTGCAGTGACCGAAGTGGTCGCGCCTTTCCTGAAGCGACCCGCTAGCAGGACGTCGCTCGCCAAGCAACACAGGACGAGACAGCCGGCATCCCGCAAATCATGCTCATTTCGCTGCATATTTCGCTGCACATTTCACTTTCGTGCTTTTCCGATTCTTATGACAGAGGAACCAACCACAGTTTTTTTCTCTGCATACAGGACCGCTTTTGCCTAGCCCCGAAAACTTGGTATTAAAACGCGACACTGCCACATAGGTGTGGCAAACAGCGAAGCCCGAAACGTTCGGTAAAATTGTGCCTGGCTGGTGATTTACTACATGGTTCTCTGGAATTACTTTGTCTCGGCCTCACGTGTTATTCATTGCATAGCAACTCACTCATAGAACGCGATCACTAAAAGAGCATTGTTTGCACCTGGTATACAAAAACGGAGGAACAGCATTATTGGAAGCGTCTACATCGTCGTCGGTTTCTTAATTCTGGAATGGGCACCAAAAGAGCACTGCCCAGCTATTATTGTCTTCACACAAAACAATGGGGCCTATACAACAGAGCGCTACGAACGTTTGCTGTCACACCGCTTTGAGCAGAAATCATCCAAATAAAACGGAACCGTAAGGTAGATGCTTCATGGCCTGTACATGGTTTTGCACGTTTCGCTAAAGCGTGCACCCATCGACACTACTTTCGGCAGCCTAAACCTGAACAAACATTTCAACAGTGGGGTAATTCGGTAACATACCTCATCGAGAAGAATCTCAGTAAGGCCCCAGTACCCTCCAGTTTTTTTAACCTATATTTTAAGAAGCGTTTCCGAAAGTTCTCCTCCTTGTTTTTCATTTCTTTTTGTGCAGTGTATTGTACTATTCACTGCATTGCATGCTTTTTATAAATATTGTATTCTTTTATTGCTTTCCGACAAGGGGTACTCAGGGAAATAAATAAACACAAATAAATATATAAATAAATAGGTAAATAAATACTAAACTAAAAATACTAAATAAATAAAAAGCATGCCTTGGCAATTACATTGCGAAAATGTTTACGCTGCTAACAAGAGAGAAATTGCATTAGTCGAAAGTGACACAATAGATTCAGGTTTCGTTTGCGTATACTGATGAGCAGTAGGCGTTCCTCCGGATGTAAAAAATCATATAACACTTAAGCAGCCATTTCACTGTGCGCACGTATATGGCCAGCGAGGCTATATAAATCGGCGCGCCTCAATATTGTGAATTTTAACCGCAGTATTTACATTTAAACTCAAGGTTATTATTCTTTATGTCTTTTCACTGTTACAGAGGAATGTATGTGTAAATGTAATTATTTTTTCGATTCTCCCTGATATTAGGCAAAAAGCACATTGAGCAATCGTAGTGTGACTGCGGTGGAACGGGGGTGTTAGAGTGGCCAGGGTAATTGGAATGGCTGTTTTTATACATATCGGGCGTGAGAGCGATTGTTCAGACACAGTTGAGTCTAAAATATTAAAATATGGGTGAAGTTTTGTTTCCAACGCAACTGCAACAAATATTGCTATATTTCGTGGAGGTGCAACGAATTCTTAGAAACGAAAGCTCCTTAGTCTGACGACAACGTTTATTTAAACGCTCAGCTTTCTCGTGAAAGATCTGTTGGCGGTCGTTGGAATTGCAGTGGTGCACGCAGTATTCGCAACAAGACTGTCGTCATCAGGGGGATAAAAAAACCTTCAATTTAAATCCAAACTGCTGCCACCGTGTCGGAATGTCCCAAAAAGGTGGAGGTCGACTTCTTAAGACGAATGACTTCGACTGCGAGAAGCTGTTTTTTTTTTTCTCGAGGTGCCTAATGTTCTTCACTCATCATCACCGTTTTGTGAAACCCATTGCGTACATTTCGCGTTTCTGCAGTGCGTTATAGTGACTGGACGGTCGCCATTAGTAAGACGTAAAAAGCTTAACTTTAAAACGACGCGATTCTTGCTATATTGCCGAGACTGGCGCGCCACAAACAAAGGGGGGGGGGAGGTTTGAGGTGGAGCCTAATTACCTGCCAGGCTGAGGCTAGGCCCGTCATTACTCTTTGAGTGTCAATGTTTTTCAACTGGTACACGTGGTTTGACTTAATTGTGGTGGGGATGACCCTGTCAGCGCAAAATCCAACCAAAGCGCACTGGTTGCTCTGCGTCGCCGTATATATTGTGCGTGTGGAAATGAAGCGAACGTCTTTGCTAGCACGATGGCCTTAGATCTCTCGCTCTGGCTTCTCAACGTCGTCGCTTCTTCCAGTTCAGGTTTCCACGCCACTTTCCAATGCCTACCAGCCTCCCCTGCCTCTCCCAGGAAAACTAGAGATAGAGCCGCAATAGGTGACGCTGCATTTTTGTCAAACCGTAACTACTTTAGTAATGCTGCCTAGTTAAAATGACTTGTTGGGAGTTAAAGTTGAAATGTCTATCTCACGGCACTCATTGACATACTGGGGCCGACACCCGCCATTAGAACGATGCTTCGGTGTCCCCTGCGAGACGCTTTGAAGTAAGCCACATCATGTGTCTGGGTTGTAGAGGTATGGAGCACTGCTATCGCTAGCATATGCACCGCATGCGCCATCACGGGCCGAAAAAAGTGCGCCACTTTAGACAATACGCAGCTCCGCCCAAAAACACTAGGGTCCGTTCCAAGGTTTCTCTGGAAACTGAAGGTACAGCTTGAATAACGCTGCCACATGTCTAAAACAGATTCCCATCTCTAATGTGCATGCAAAGAAGAGCACCATTTGGTACACGTTGTCACGCCCTTAGGGAAAAACGCACTATGTGCGTTTACTGCTTTTAATTCAATTTTGTTACTCCTGCTAAGAATGCTAGTGATTCTTTTTAATGATGTCAATATAAATTTATTGCACGCTGCGTTCTCACGTCAGTGCTTCTTGATTGGCGTTTGACACAAGCTTCAGCAGTTAATGCATTAACACGTTATTCTTTCTACCTTCTTCAATACATTTAGTAGAGCCATTGACGATTGAAATTTAACAATAAACTTGCCGCATTTATTTCTCAGCGATGGGGGAGTTCACTCATTAGCGATTGGCACACCTCCGCAGATATTGTTGTAGCGTTTTTTTTTGTCAGGACTCGTCATTTCAGTCAATTGTGAAGTTTCCTGGAACTTTCTCGAGACGGCCTTTCAGGATCAATTTGGGTACTCAGCATTAGCCGGCTAACATTATTATGAACGATCCAGACAGCTCAGTGCATTCACACGACATCTCAAATACTAGAAGTCCCCTTGGGACCTCTCCACGTCGTGAGGTTTGCATAACCCAGGCGTTGCTTCGATCTGCCCTATCGATTTGGGCTCCATATTTTCCACACCGACCGGAAATTCAAACCTATCTAAAGCGGCTTTTAGCGCTTGTGATTGATGCAAATTTTTCAATCAGAAATTTTGTTTACGCCTATTGCTCTCAAAATAGCGAAGTTTTATTTCGAACAGCGGTGATAGCAACTGAGAAAAATATATAACAGCAGGACCACAGCACGTGAAAAAAATACATTTTCTTATTTTTTAGAGGCATACTTTCTGACACTACGGGACAAAATTAGCGTACTTATCCAACCGACTCAGTAAGATTCAGGGTACATGTTTTTATGATGGGTATTTAGAGGCCTTTGCTGGCCAATGGAAAGTTTGAAGCAGTTTGAAATTTTAGTGAACTTTCTTTTAGCCTTTCGTAAAAATTAAGAGGTCACGTAGTGTAAGGTTTTACTAAAATTGGTTATTTTGCGCCAGGGTTCCCTTTCTTTAACATATAACAGTTTGTTGGGTGTGGGTACCACCCATGCACTTAGGTGATGAAATGATTAGTCCCTAGCCAGCTGTATGGCTCAACCTTCGTACATAGTGTCTCACTGCTTCTGGTGGAAGGCGGAGAGTACTTTGTTATTGTGCAACCGCGAAACGTTGGTGATAGGAGTTAAATAAGTGGTGTTTTCAATAGGATTAGACAAAGAAGCTGTAATTTTTTTATTATCACTTTTAGCTCCTCAATTTTGCTGTACAAATAGAAGGAAAGAACCAACAGAAGGTGTGCTTCAACGTCGAAGTACCAGATTTTCTACTGAGAAACTGCTCACATGCTTTCAAAGGGAAAGCAGACCCGAACAACCGCTATACTTTGTTTTGAGTTGAGATAGTTTGTTACGGGGCATCACTATCAATTTCTATCTGCTCCCCTACTCGAACGGTATTAAAAGGAAAACATGGTATCGGTTTTTGACGGGAATACGATGTCGTAAATCATAAGCCAGTGTGTGGTAAACACCTTACGACCTGCAATACAGGTCGTATAGCATGTGGTGCAAGCTTTAGCTGAAGCTCTATGAGATGCCGTAAATTGTTTCCGTGAATTCGAAGTGGCATAACATGTCGCACAAGTTGCGGGGCCACTTCAAGAAGTAATTCTATATGTTGAAGAACTGTATGTTAAATTTTTAGGGTGTAGTATTCTACAAATTATCGAAATTCATAGGCCGAATAATAGCGTGCCGTAAGTCATGTTATAAGTACTTCGCTCAATGCATAACACAATCATTGGAGCCTAAGCCTTCGAAGAAACATATGTAATATAAATTAAAGAGTCATAGAAACCCCAAAGAGCAACTAGATTTTATTGTTTGAAACAGGATATAGGGTAAAAATGAGGAGGCATCAATTTTTAAAGTCACAATGCTCTGGTCGGTACAGATACAGTGTCACAAAGCCAAAGACGAGGCAGTTGTCTTGAAGACAAAACTAGTTTTTAGGATTGAACTTTTGCTCCCCTATCAACTCAAAGAATGCACATGTGGTGAAGCAGTAGCAAACACTTTCCACAGTAGTGATCACTTTTTATATCATGTTTAAAAGTAGCGCGAAGGAACTCGACAAGCTACTCCCGTATGATATGCAATTTCCCATCTATTCAGGGGCGGGGAATCGCTAACAGTGCATAAATAAACCGGAAGCTTGGAAGTTAAAGTATCTAGATAATTTTTTTAAATATATTGGAGAACCAGTGTACTACAGCCTTGGTCGTTTATTGGTGCTTGATACTCAGCGTTTTGATAAAGCCGCACTGCGGGCATTTCGGACACAGTTGTCTACGCGCCCGCATTTATATCCGATATTTTATACCCGTTACGCCTTTACCCGCCTTCTGTTTTGTATACACGTCGTGTGCATTCTTTGAGCACAGAGAACCGTGCACTCTAGCTTATGGTTGAATGTTACACAAACCAACATTCGAAAAAATAAAGTCAATATTCAGTATCTTATAACCACTACGCCTTTACCCTGTTTCTGTTTTGTATACATGTCCTGTGCGTTGTTGCACCCGGAGAACTGTCCACTCTACCACATGGTTGCCTGTAACACAAACAAACATTCCAAAAAATAACGTCAATATATGTTTACATGTCGTAACACGATCCCATATCTATTCATAAAGTCAAGAAACTTCACAATAAAGTGGCAGGTATTTAAAAATCGCTTGCAATTCTCTTTTTCTTGGAAAAACGCTGGAGGGATAAATCGATGAAGGATCAAAAAACAGAAATATTGGCTGCCTACGCGTCCAGAGTTTACCTAACTTGCCTTGGGGTATAAAACGTTTTCCGCAGTTTACGATGACGTGGATTGAACAAGTTAAAATTGGCGCTATACCTGCTCTGAGAAGGCCAGTTGACAGAAAAGAGTAATGTTAATTCTTTTGATGGCCCGATTTGTTTTCAGCATCTTTTAGGCAAGCTGGCCACCTAAGTATGCTGCAAACCTTAAAAGTGCTTGGCTGTTGTATGTGTAAAAAACGCTTTAGGGTAAGAAAAACCTGAATATTCGCATGAGCAATTTTTCGCGGGTATTAAGCCTGCGCACAGAAACGCTTTTGTACTTATTACTATTGTGAAACACAGACGAATCCGAACGGCGCTGCGGGTTTATACTTCACATGACGGAGGAGTAGGTTGAAAAAACGTGCCCAATAAATTTTTCCGGGCTAAACAAAAATACAACTTCTAGACTACCCAGCTTAAAAAGAAAGCCGAGCTCATGTTTTGCGTATATTTTCTTTTTCTAGCAGCCGCGAACGATGCTCCTCCGCTAGTCAAGTGGGCGCGAAGACCTCTTCGCGACATTGGAAATTCGCGTTCGTACATTTTTGCCTTCGCGTGGCTCTCTGTATTTTTAATTGTCTATTATAAGTCCGAAAGCCCCTGGCTTCTTCCCATGGGAGCCGCTTCGGCAGTTAGCTCATAAAGTAGCCGCAGTTGAGAATTTCGGCAGTACTCGACCTTTCCCAGAGGCCACGAACGATCCATCCGCTTTATTCGAGTGGGCGCAGGACATCTGAACGTCCCCGCAACAGATAGCAGAACTTCGCTAGCTACAGCACAACTTTTCATGTTTGCAGTGCTGCTTCTCCGGACGTAACCATTATCCCAGAAACCCAAAAGGCTGAATTAGATAAGTCCAACTAAGCTAGGAAAGCTCTTAGGAACACAAACAGCACAAACAGTGAATGTTCTGGCCACCCTGGTGAAGTAGTTTGCCCCATCTCTCATGACTGGCCAATGCAGTGCTTTTTTGTTAGTCACCAGCACCTGTATAGCACCTTACCTGACAAACAAGACTTCGTTCTCTTCAGGCACGCGCAATCCCTAAAAGGGGGGCTTAAAGACGAAATGCAGTTGAAAAAAATTTTTACGGTTTGTTTGAGTTTATTTTATTGCACAAATTTGCACACGGCAACAATCCGCAATGATTTTTATCCACCACAAAGTTAGAAATACATCATCGCGTTTTATTCAACTCCTTTTCGTGTTTTCTGCTACAGTTCGTCATCTAAAAGAGCCTGTTTTTGCCTGGACACGTCATGAATTAAAATGAGCCTTTCTCCGAGAACTGATTCGGCAGTTCATTTTTTACTTTTTGCTGCGAAGAAGGTTTACCTCTTGTTCGACCTGCTCCGAAAGTTCCGCTGTTCGAATCGTCTGCACAAGCACTTCTGCAATTAAAAAGGTGTCTATGTGCAAGGCACGTCGCCCACTCAAATACTGTATGTGAAACACTCATTGCTTTTGACCGCCTGCAAAATGTACAACAGGAAGAAGTTCCGTCCTTTATCTTCTTCCCCGACCCCAGAAGTAATCTTACAGATTGAAATTCGTTTGCCTACTACCGTCCGGTGTCATTTTTGACTCCGATGAAACTTTCGTGAACATGAGTAACAGGCTTTTTTTTCTGAGTCGAAAAAACACAATTGAAAAATTATACAACTATCCAGTAAAAAAGGAAATCGTGAGAGTGCAGATCGAGGAACGTACCTATTCTGCTCCCAGAAAGTTTCTAACGGCCCCTGAAGAGAGTTTTACAGCCTGAAATAAAACCGCAACTTCACTGCCTGCTGCATTCAGTGATAGAGGTTCACGTCATATCCTAGTGGGTTTCTGTGCCGTGGCGTGTGTGTAAGAGATAAACAAGAACAAACACAAAAAGACTGAAAGAGAAGGTGTTTTAGCGAATTTAGCCAGGGATGAAAGGTTTGGAGTTTGCTCGAATATTTCTTTCTTAAAAGTAGACGTTGCAAGAAAAGAAAACCGTTGATTAGAAATTCTTATGCAAATAAGTTCACTGAAATAAAACTTCCTGCTGGGATAGTTAATTCATAATTTTTGGCATACAGTTTAGCGCAGCACAGACAACACAAGAGAGACAGACGGAAGAAACAGTTACCCGCAATGTTTCTTTATTTGCTGGGGGTTTAAGTTTCATTGGGGGCAGCCCTTTTGCGCCTTGCGCCATCCGCAATTGCAGCAGAAAACTGGTGCGTGGTTTTATAGTGTGTAGCAGTCACAGATAAAATTATACTTCGTCATCGTAATAGAGGCTCTATGTTGCAGTAGGTATGCAGTGCTCTTTGTTACAGTACTGGGTTAAAATAAATCGTTAAATTGACAGTAGCACTAAGCGGTTGTCAAGACCCTTTTTAACGGTACATATTCCTTGTGATTGTAGCACAACTACATCGCCCAGGCGCGTAGCGGTGACGTGGTCAGTATGAAACGCAATAATGTGGCTGAAAATTGTACTAACGCTGATGTTCGAGCGCATCGAAGTAAAGATCCTTCCCAGAAAATGATCGGTTTTAAATTTTGTTTTGTATGCAAAAGTTAGCGGACTGGGTAAATACCGCAATCCCTCTGTCATGCATATATCACATCAGTGCTTCATACTTTAAGATTTAGCAGACCGCCCCGAACACATGCATTCTAGGCGTTCTTCTTTACCCGAGCGGCTGCAAGGTGGAATAGCATGTCCGACCTAGCGCCGTCCACTATCCGCTTGTTTTCTTCACGGACCTCATTATTTCTCTTGTGGTTACGAACTATTGCCCTGTGCCCAGAAAACCCCGTACGTAATGTACATTTAAGTAGGGCTTAACGACGGTAAAACAACTAAACTTTACTTGCCCTACTCACTCTAACGTTGGCCCAGTAGTGCCAATTCTTACTGAGGAGAAGCACGAACAAAGATTTTACTTTTTTAGGACAGCGGCTTCGATTTATTGTAAGGAATTATGGAAAGCTGTAGGACAAGACCGCACAAAAAACCAGAAACATGGTTAAGTTGATTGCTGCGGGAGACAGGATTTCAAACCTAATTTAGAAATAGTACGCTCTAACCAGCTAAAACTGTGACGCACAAGAGATTAGATCATTCCGCACTCACTTTGAATATATTCACCATGGTATTGGATGCTTCCGCATCTCCGGATATTTGCGCAATAATATATAGTATGATAAACATAAAGAATATCAATTATCACTATTATTAAAAATTTGTGATAAATATATTGTCAGTGTAGAAAGGAGCAGGTGGCTCGTTCATTATAACAATCAACTCGTAAAAGCCCTCCTTTCCGTAGTCAAAGAAAGTCCTTGCTAGAAACACACATACACCGAGCGTTCTCGGGCCGCTCACTCGTCGTCTAGGAAAGCGAACTGTTTGCTGGCCAGTGTGACTCCTCAAAATGACATGCTGACGCAGTTGTAGCTGCCTTTATTTTCGAATGTGCAATGGCTGCAGCAGCTGTCGCTAAATATATCTTGTAAAGTGTTCTCCGCGCCGTTGCATGGGCTCTTGAGATGTACATACTCAGGCCCACTGCAAGGCCATCGCCTCTTTCAATAGTAAATGAGGCGATGTAAGGCGAACGCCTCTCCCATTGACTTCCAGCAGCTCCTGTCCACCTCCTCTCGAGTCCTGTGTTGGCAACCGAATTTCAGAATTTCATACCCCCATCGTGTAATTGGCTTTGTCAGTCTTCCACAGCCATTTCTTGGTATCCACTGCGTTACCCTATTTGTCCACCGGCTGTCGTTTTGTCTCACTACATGGCCAGCCCAAGTCCATTTCTTTTTCTTTTTTGAACTATGATATTATCTTCAGGAGTTTTTGTCCGAACCCAGGAAGCTGGTTTTCTGTCCTAAAGTGTTACTTCTATAACTATCCGTTCTATGGCCGGTTGAGCCGATATAAGGTTGCTTTCTATTTTTCTATTAAGGCGCCAAGTTTCAGCTCCATACATCATAACCAGCAGTATGCATTGCTTGCAGATTATTTTTTTCGGTGACAGAGGTAGCTTGCAATAACACTGAAAGGCGGGCTAGTTGGTGACCATTCATAGCTGTAAGTTTTGCGCACACAAAAAACAAGGACTAAAAATTAAATGCGAACACGAACTTAATAACAGGAACACACAAATAGCGTGGTTTGTTTTGTCGGAAGTGAGAACCTCCGCGTGGGTTTATTGCCGTAAAAAAACTGAAAATATGCCTCGAAATATACAGGTAGCCCGCGATAACTTTATCTCGAATATGCATGTTTTTTTCTGTGTTACGATTCATTATTTTGTGTCCTCATTTTTGTGGGTTCTTGACTGTACATAAACCGATTTGTGGGTTTGCCTTCCACCTAAGCTTGTTGTGGTGACACATTGTCCGTACTTAAGGAGGCGCATTGGTGAAGATTTGTTGAAGAAAATATCTGTGTGCTTTACAAGGAAAAGCATGATGTCCCCATTTGGCCTGCTGAGGTGTCGGAGGTGTTCGGTACAGTGGGTTTTTTGTACAACACAGTGGCTTCTCTACGAAAAGGCGTTAACATTTTTTTATGCCAAACGAGCCAGCGATGTTGTTTCTCTTTAACTTCTAGAGTATACAGTCATTTTTATTCAATGACGAGCAGGGATGGACTAGCCTGCCTTTCTCTGTGTACTCTATGAGGATACGCAAACCAGACATTGCAATTTGATCTTTCTTTCTGAAGGATCTAAACAATTCAATCAGTTTGGTTTACACAATTCAATAATATCAGTTAAACGCTGCGTGCACACAAGTGCGTAAAAAAATTGATGCAGCACATACTGCTGTGGGTGTCGATTACGTCGTTCTTCCCACGTAAGTGCGTACTTGCATAACAGAAAACCAAACTATGCGCGTTAATTGGTAACGCGTCAAGAACAGCGGCAGCTGTTACCGGTTAGCAGTGGTGAAGCGTACTGATTGGGAGTAGTTAGGACTATACTGCGAAAAACACCGTAGATAGGTAGTTAATTTGGATGATGAAGGTGTCTAGAAGGAAAACGCCGGATGAATCATGAAAATGCCTTTTGGGAAAATATGTGCAGCCATTGAGCCAGACTGGGGCAACTTGTCACTGGACAACTTTCTGCGAGGGTCAGTAGGTATGATGGAAGAAACACAAACTGAGAGTTACTAACCAATAAGAAAGAAATTTTTCGTGCAGTAGACTGGATTTAAACAGTGCGAGCTTCTTGTTCATCTTATCTGCCCAAATAAAAACGGAAGACTACCTTTCGAGTTCGATTATCGCTTTGCAGAAAAGATTACCTTTTCAGTGAGCTTTCGAAGCCACGCCTCTTTGACACACCAAGCAGGTCTCAAGCAGGTTACCCGTTAGAGTGTTTAAGTAGAGCCCATCCATTCTACCTATTGCCCATACCGACTTCCTTTAAATTGATCTGCAAGATTTGAGCCGGTAAACATGTGCAGTGAGTTGAATAATCAGTCGAACTTGGTACCGGGTACCGAGTATTGGTCATCTATACGAACAATAGTATTGACAAAGCAGTAAAAGACACTAACAAAAAACGGTCACTTCAGTCACCTATGTAATTAATAATTACCTTTTTTCCACATGTCGTCAGTGGGTCGAGAGTGTGCACATCGCTTCCTTTTTAGCGAAACATATCGCGTCTTCAAGTGCGAAATACAGGAAGTTTTTAAAATTACAAACAACGGGCGTTTTTTCCAAAGCGCACGTTATAAATATTTAAAAGTGAAGTCATTTGAACAACCTTAATGGAAGTGTAGCAATTATGGAGGACATCAGTATCGTGCGTGCAGATTTTACAACTTTATATTCGGTTTTGGGACGTCTCTTCTATCGCATTTCATGTTCCCAGCAAACTGCCAGCCAAGTGCAATATAGACAGATGCGTGTTTGGTTTGGTATGCAATTGCGTACCTAATGGTCAAAAAGCCAAAAATAATTTCGCTGAGTTTCGCAACACTGCTTCATTTTTATGCAAGGACATGCCCGATTGTCCTTTGTACGACCTAGTCAATGCCGGAGCACGACCTGCACGATGCCTGTCAACGTCAGTTGTCGAGTTAACTGACATGCTGTAGGGCGTAGCTCTCATTCTTCGAAGGGCTCTACACAGTATACGGCACAACTGCAAAAGGTTATTCTGTCCCTGACGGCATTTCATAACTTCTGAATGAAAGTTTTGGTGGCGATGACGTCACCTGTACTTGTGAACTCGATTTAATTGCAGCAGCCGTGAAGCAATCTTGGTCGACGTAACATATCAGAGCGATCCACCATTCCGCCCCTTACCAAAATTAGTAATCTTCAGAAACTCACAAACTTTTCTAAAACGCTCTTCAATTCGCAGTCTACAAGTAGAGTTTTAGCTAAGTTATACCTTATTTTGAGTGAAATTTCTCTCCACTTCTCAGTGTTTTAGTCCTATCTTAGGTACTAGGTGATGAGACAAAAGCGATTCAGAAGGTTCAGAAGAGTTATTTTTTTACAATTGTTTAAAAAGATTCACTCGGCACTTTCGCGCTACACCTTTATTTTATATGATGCGCTCGTTCAGTTGCGTGCAAATACTTGGCAATCTGTGCTTGGCAAGCATTCAAAGCTGAAACTGATGAAATACTGGAGACAGCGCTTCACGCGCTTTTCTGACATTTGCATGCCATCGCGCAAAACGACTTTCTTTATCAACAGCACCAACAGGGGTCGAGTGAGGGGATCTATGCTGGGGCGGGATGTCGGGGGGGGGGGGATATATGAGCCATTCCTGGTGTCAATAGAAGAGGCTCAGCCCCACTGCTCTTCGCAAGAGCTGGAAAATCAGGATCTTAAACAACAAAAAAACTTGCTGAACTGGTCCGAATTGCGAGGCTCTTTCAACTGTCATTTTTTCAGTACAAACGATTCAGCTTCCTGGCCTAATCTTAATTTCTTTCTCAACTGGATTTTTTTTTTCATTTTTTATGTGGCCTAACTAACATTACTATCACTGCAGTTCTCCCGGGACAACTACAAGGAGAAATAAATGATTTTCTTCCGTTGTTTGTTTCACAATTCCGATTCTATCACGCGCTAAGGGGCATGCGAGTTCATTTCGAAGGATATGCGGGAGGTATGGTGGCTCTTTTTTTTAACCAAAAAAAATTTATAATTATTACATTATGTAGAACATTTGAAGTGGGTGCAGAGCTTTTACTTAAAATAAATGTCACAGACAAAAGATTGGGTAAGAAAATCCAGTGCCGACCTTCGTGAAAAAACATAATTTCTGGCACCGAAAATTCGCTTGCTGTTTAATAGAAGTAAGATTATATAATTGTCATCCTCATCGTCGTCGTCATCGATTGTCTGCAGCCATTAAGGCTTTGGCGACAGCTGGACAATCACAAGCCGACACCCACATCTGCATCAACCAATCATCGAGAAACTTCACCGAGCAGGTTTATTGGGAAAATCCGAATGCGAAAGGAGCGAGTTCATGGACACAATTTTTGAAAGGTAGATTTTGAAGGCAAACAGAGCGAAGGGGACGGGGTCTTCTTCTTGTAGTGTACATATTAGGCTGTGGTTGATGATGATGATCGTCATTGGCAAAATATCAAAGCATTTGCTCACACGCCCGTAATCATCTTGCAGAAACGACGTTGGGAGGTCCTATTGCTTAAGAGCCGCGGATAACCTCACGCCCCTTGGTGTTTACGGAAGCAGTAATACTACGTCTTTAGCACTAGTTGCTTATTATTGCCGTGTTCTTAAGGTCCTGTATCCCGTAGTCGTTTCCTTTTAGTGCAAGACCATCAGCAGAGGAGAAGTATGTATGCTGTGTCAAAATGAACGTTAGGCACGGGGAAGCTTCACTTTCCGTTTTTGCTTTTTTGCGGCGAAACCGATCCTGCATGCGCATTTCAGGAACCGGACCTAGCAGCGGTTATTACGCAGTTACACCGCCCTCCGAATGCTCGAGGAAAGGCGACGGCGTGATTGCCAGAGCAAGCAGAGACGCCGCAGACGATTGTCAACCTGGTCAAGAGATTTTCTCTTGCTTCGCAAGTGCAAATAGCAACGCTTAACAACCAGAGCGGTCTTCGTGAATTGACGACGCTCCACTTCATTGCGCCCCATACAACGGAGAATGTTTTGAGATAAGTTGAAGAAATTTGTTTCATACGCTGAAGCAAGATTTAGATGTTCTTGCTGCGTATAAAAAGGGATAGATTTTGATTCGTTTCGGCAGCCAACATGTTTTATGATCGATTTGGCTTGTTAATCATGTTAGAAATGTATTTCTTAGTACCACTTGTGCTTTAAAGCGGGATGGAAACGCAAAGCATTAAAATTTGTTGAATTTTCTAACTATCTAAATTAAAAAAAATAGAGCAGCCTTGTGAAACACGATTTGTTTATATTACTAATTAAGTGTTTTTACTCAATGGGTCATAGCTCATATGCGGCTACCGTATAAACGCTGTTCTCAGTGGTAAGCTAATTTTCTGGAACTCTTTGAAGAGTGCTGGAAAGGAGCCACTTCACCAGTTTTTGCAACCGTTATCGTTTGGACATCACGCAACGTTCCTTACTGAATACAGTCAACTAAATTTCAATCACGTTCTTGCAGGTTCAGCTAGTGTGACCGCGAATTTCTTTCTAGCCTCTTCATTACACCCCAGGCTGGCTTGTTAATGCGTCTAGAGTGGATTTTTACAATAGGGAACCTGCCACTATCGTCAGAACCCTAAGCAAGATCCGCACGCACGCTTGACTTACGTCGACAACACGTGAAAACTGCTGACACAAACCACTGCAACAGATTTTGGGTGCTGAAACCACCAGATGGACATTTAGAAGTAGGACATTGAACTGGCCAGTACAATACGTTACAAAAGGGCAGTAGAATGCCTTAATTATGGTAGGATACGCTGCGGGCAAGTTTTCGGGTTTACTATACAGGTATTTTGAAAAAAAAAGACCATACTGGCGAACACAGGACTAAACAACGGAAGATATGCTGACTCATAGATTTGCTTTCTTGGAAGCAAGCTCGGTGAATGAAGGAGGTGGAACGATGGATGAGGTAGAATGCAGCTTGTAAGAAGGAGGATGCAGTGTGTCAGTCGTAGTCTTTCGTCTTCGCCAAGACGTGCTGCTTTATGCTCAATATGGAAGACATACCGAGGAAAAGAAAAGTAGTGGCTTGAGCCCGCTCTTCGGTGGAGCCCCTCCCATGAGTTGTTCATCTATCTTAGATGATTGCATTTTGGGATGGCGTGCGATCCATCAGCGCGTTCGATCATAGTGATGGCACCAGGCTGAAGAGAATAGTGGGCAGAGGCGGACGAGTGTCTAAGGCATTCCTTCCGGTTCTGTGACACAAACGGTGTCGTTAAAGGTCCTTGAGTGCTAGGTAGGTAAGAGTAGCAGACACCAGAAAAAGATTATCTGTCGATTATGTTTTTCCGCCTGCGCTTGTACAATATGATAGAGGGTGAGTAGTCGCCTCACAAGTGGCTTTTTTAAACTATCAAAAGGTCATGTGAAAGGCCACTCAGAATTTTCGGCGTTGTTGTTGGCGCCGACATTACGCAGAAATTACTGGAAGAAACCAGAAAAAAAAAATTAATTCAACAAGTCAGTGTTATTTTCCTTCGAAGATGCCTATGTTACGGCAGTCAGCGCAAAAACGAAGTGAAAATGCTAATCACAACTGGTTATATCAGCACATTATTATACCCGCCTGTATAATGGCCTATAGAAATATCCGTTAGGACGGCGGACTAATCGCGCCGGACACCGCGTACGAACCGTTCTTCTCCTTCCGTATAGGTGATCTATTTTCTCAACACGCCACCTATTATTTCAGGTAAATATGCAAAGCCTCACTGCTCAAATGAAGCTTCTTTACTGGCGTAAGCCTTAAAGTTTCGTTGCATTGTTAGCAATGAATGTATTTAATGTGGAAGGAAAACTGTTTACACACGTTCAGTTGACCTATAACGATATTTTTCATAAAATGACGACTAAAGCAACCCAGGTTCATCAGTGTCCGTGCGTGGTCGCAAGAATTCAATAGAAACGGACACCACTTCTGACGTTAACGCACCTTCGGGATTTATTATATTTTTATTGTGTTAGGTCTAGATGAAGCAACCTTGAAGATGTCTGATAAGTGCCTTGTTCAAAAGAAGATTTCTTATTTGCATCTTGGAAATCTACTGAAATATAGGTTAGACATGGTGGGTGCTCTTACTAAGCTAATTTTTTGACACATGTTGTTTCTGGGGTTACCCGTGTCTGCTTTTCCTTTGAAGTGCGCATAACCCGGGGCATACGCATTTCAACACGTGGCCAAGCACTCAAAGTGTTCACAACGTACTTGAGATGAAACGTATGGTGAGCCCTAACATCCTGACAGCCGACGGTCTCAAACAGGGCAAACTCTGTATCTCAGAATATATGTCCAGGCCTTTTGAAGCGTGGCGTGCTGGCAAATGAATTCAGAAAAGCCCCACGAACGTTTCCTTCGATTGATCAATACTTTCGCTACTAATTTTTATACTGTCACATTCGTCATCATTATGTAAGGACCTATCGTTTTAGCTAAATGTAGAGGCATTTTATCTTAAAGTTGCTCACGACTGGGCAAGAAACTAACGCCTTGTGACGCGAGGGAACGACACGAATCGATTGGTTAGTGTGTGCAACTTAGGCTGCCGTGACGTTCACGGCTTCACTGTCTGAATCACTGGAAGTACCGGCAGGAGAACCGTCTATTCAGAATGACGGGCTTCCGTCAGAAAGGGCTGGCGTTAAGTCAGGACCATTTCGGAGCCCTTGTCTTCAGCTTTAGGATTTACGGTGTCAAATAAATATCTCGATTGCAAATGTGCGGATGAAGATAAGCCGCTGATATTTTACAGAAGCGGGGGAAATTGGGTGTCAATAATCCAATGTGGCCTATAGAATAAAAAAAATTTACATTGAAAAGTGCGTTAATTTAAACCCTTTACAAAAAGACACCTCTCACCTATCGAGAATGGCTACGGAATGACTAAACACAATCAGCTCCATTTTTTAAAGAGAAGAGGCCTCGCTAGAAGCTCCACCCCTCATGTGAATTAGGTGCCCTACCGGGCGTAGTTTAATCGTTAGAAGATCGTACATTCGCCATGGTGACACTGCTTTCACACTCGGCAGCTTTATTTCCGTTGTGTACAAGTACTTAGTTCAAATTACATCAGTGAATTCGTAATATTATCGTGTATTTCGCGCAACCGACATTGTGAGCACTTTGGTAGGCATAAATTTTTTTTTGTTGAGAATTACACCGCTACCTCAAAGTCTCTCAGTAAGTTAAATCGGTTTTAAACAACTTGAAACACCAAAGAGAGAAGCGGTAAAAACGTGGTTTATCGATGAGCGGGGTTCTAGTAACTTTAGAGTAGTTCATTTACCAGGTTGATATCTATACTAAGCATTTTTGCCCCGTTTTCTTGCGGTATATTCTAGTAATAAAAGAACTATCAAAACAACTCCACGTCGCCCTGTTCACGTGTATAAACCGTCCATTTCCGACCTGTTAGTCCTTGGAACCATAGATTTAATTATTTCGGACGGGGAAAAAAGGTGCTTGGCAAGAGGGCCATGAAGAACCCTACTTCACGGGATTCAAATACAAAAATAGAGACTACAAGATATTTTGCGCGTGTTATAGAAGTGAATTGGGTCGAAGGTAATTTGGAACAGTCCGCTTCTTCTTGCCTCATGGCCCTGGTGTAGCTCCTCCTGCTTCGAAATACTTCTTAACCTTGACATTGCAGCAATATTGGCCATCCTTAGTAAGTGCAGTTTAGTTAGCTAATGAATATTTTTTAATTCGACTAGAACAAGCAAGCTGTTTATATAACAGATCCTTGGCATAGTCATTCAAGAAACAACTCATTTAAACACAGTTTCTGAATGTTCTTATAAGCGGTTACGTATACGAAGAAAATAATGCAGCTTGCGCCTATAATTCTTTTATTCTTCCGTTCCCTATTTCACATTCTTTCACTTATACTTTATTCCTCCCATCCCTACCACACATTCTTTTATAACTGAGCACAGGTAGCAGTGGATTACCTTTCATTGCCAGTAACTCCCCTTCATAGCGGATTTCACTTCTCGCCGTATCAGTCTTAGGACCGCCTGCATTACAGGATAATTCATGATGTCTGGTGGCAAAACGGTGCTAATCGGGGATTACTTACTTTTTACTTGAAAATTTTAGAAACCTCAGACCTGGCAAACCATCATGACAAGTACCAAAGACTTGCTTTAGGGTATTTTTTGTTGTAGGAAAGTTCTAGGGTACATGGTGGGTAGTGCTAATACGTTAAAAACTAAGCTACTCCGAAAGGAGTGAATTCACAAGCCAATAGAACCATTTTTTTTTCTACGCAACTGGTTCACCACGGAATGTTGCGCCACGTGGAAGAATAAAGCTTACGTAGTACTGATTTTCGTGATGGCCGCGCTAGGAACGAAAGAATATATAAAATTTTATACTCGAGGTTTGTACTAAAATAATACACACGAAGGTCGTAAACAACGTCTCTGTAAAATTATTAGCTGGTAACCTGTTTATCGCGGTGCGAAAATTACGATAAATGTAAAAAGCTCTCAAAGTGGACAGACAAGAACAGTTTTATTACCTATCCTAAAAAGATTATCTGTGTATTAGCTGGAAGCTGCAGTGCGCGTGGCTTTAACCTCGTGCTAAATATAATGTAGTACGAATCACCCTTAAATATGGAACATCCCGTTTTTTGGAAGTTCTCTTGGGGGAAAAGCAAAGGGTGCTCTGCCAATACAAATGCCGAAAAAATCAAAATGCATAAACATGGCCTGCGCGATGTGCTTACCAGCGCGCCTTTGCTACGGCGCACCGGCCTCTGACCTGGAGGTATCAGTGTCAAAATAAATGAACAAAACTCCTTTAAAATCAGTCATACCGGCGGGTAAAACATTTTTTGCTTCTCTACGACAGTTTTGTAAGATTGCGTTTTGATTAGTGGAGTGATTTATGCTAGTATTCCTCCGAAGGGGCTATATAAAATTTGAAACCAGCGCTCCGTCTTTTGTAAGGAGCTTTCCGGAAATATTCTCTGTAAAGAACAGAGTTGGTGAAAGAATCAGGGGAGCTTGGAATGACAGTGCACGCACTGAGCCCTGAAGTGCGCTGCGAACACCACATAAATTTTAGTTCAACTGGGCGATATCATCAAAAACACATTTGCCATGCGTTCTGCATTACAGCCTTCAATCTGCATTAAACCTTTATCGCTGCGAGTAAGCGAGCGTAGCGAGGAAACGCGATGTGTCGTTTAAACGACGCCCATATAGCAGCAGTACATGCCCTCCTGGTTTCGTCGGATCTAGCCTATCGCCTCCGACAGTTCATTATCCGCGAAGTGACAGGAACATGTGCTCAGTAACGTGATCTGACAGCACGTTTTATACCTACAGGAAGAGTATCTGTATACTGCTTTTTACACAGATTACCATCTTCATTGCGCCATATGTTAGAGCAGCGATAAGACGACTGGCGAAACAAAAAAAGCGTTCCCAAGCAAGTATGCGTCCGTATAATAACGTGGTTCACTGATACAGTTCACTTTCGGTCAATAATCATCATGAGTATGTACCTTGTGTTCATGGCTACGTCACCATACCTCTCTCTAGATGCACAAATAAAGAGAGATCTGGCAAGGTATTGGTCGAGTAACGGACGGCGAGTACTAGTGTGTTGTGTAGTAATATGTTGACAGGCGTCTTAAGTAGCAGCAGTGTGCTTTGGGGTACCTTTTTTTCCCGTTCGACATGGTCTACTAGATACAAGTTCAACTCCTGGATCTGCACACGGGTTCTTAACAGAAAAACTGTGAAAGGCTTGCAAGTTCGTTTAAAGAATTCTTTCCCAAAAATGGCGGATATAATACAGGAGACTGCTTGAGGAGTACTGTTGCGGCGGCGGATGACTAATATTTTTTCGCCAATACGCGTGCAGCGGTGTGCAATTAAAAAACCTTGTTTTATAAAATTTCTTGCGATGCAGCGCATTTATTATTCGGAAACATAAATACACAGGGAGTTTTATTTTCTTTTTTGCCTTGAAGGTGGATGACAAGAAAAGCTGGAGTCCGAACTATACCGGGCCTACTCGTCACACGCACAGAAGAGAAGTGAAATTCCAAACACAGACCAGGCATTTTGTCTTCACGAAGGAAGCGCACCCCTAAAAGCTGGCAGGTAATTAGACACAAGCGCTTGTAACCGCGTGCAAATAGAGGCGGTGCGACGTATACCGCCTCCAGGAGGAAGAAACGCATACTCTTGGAATGCCGACAAAGAGAAAGCGGTGCGAACGTAGACATACGTGTGCGAAAGTAAAATAATTTATCCAACGAAGGGCGTCTAAAAGTCGCAAAAGAGAGCCTATTGAATATCAATCTACCAAAAAATACACCTGTTGTGTTGTCTTCTTGTATTTGTTGTTTCAATTCGCGCAGAAGCCCTGTTTATTCACCAAGATGCACCAACTACGCCCAACAAGTGCTTCTATGCTCAAAATACATCTCGAAATGATGAAACGTAAAACAGATATTGCACGGATCCAACGAATGTGCATCAAAGCACCTGTGTTTTCCACAGGTATACCGAAAATACACAGATATCTCGCAACAAGCAGCTTCGCCGTAGAACTGCCTTTAGAATTCGCGTGTAAATTTGCTGTGTTCGGTGATGCATTTTGTAGAGGGGCGGTACAAACTATCTTGAATACCATATTCTATTAGCAAGCCGAGCTATCGTGCGGGCACCAGAGTTCCATTGCATAGCCCCAACTGCATGCCCATTCGCCGTGGGCCAAGAGTTTGACTCCAAGCATCACTTAGGTTTTGCATAACTCCTCGAGAATACAGAATGCATGCTGCTTTATTAAAGGCATCCCGGCGACCGTTGAAGGCTTACTTCAGGGAACACATGTCCTTTGCCGTAGCGACGGTGCCGCGAAGCTCGTGAGTAATGCACGAGAGGAGCCCTTGCTTGAGGAGGCCGTGGTTTAGGGCTTTGCCAGCTTTTGTATAACACATGACCACTGAGTTCCGCTAAGCAAACCTTTACTAAAATAGCTCTGACAAAGCATTTTAAAGCTGAAATAACTATGTAAGAGGCCTCCTTTGTGTATGAAGATATCTCCTAGCATGTTTCAACGGTAACCACTTAGAAGAACACATTTTATATCTTTTTTATCTTTGGGCGCAGAGCAGGGCTCAGAACGGATACCTTTCCGCAGTCTGCCTCAGCACGACACCGTCTGCTCTTTCTGGACTAAGACTGCTGACGTGAGAATCCGTGACGTTGCCACGGGCTGGCTGTGGTTGGCGAGCACGACATCCGCGTGTGTAATACGTTTTGGGTTTTGAGACTAACGTCATGCTGCCCAGGCGCGAGGAGATCGTGGAGACCATGGCTGGTCTGGACACGCGCGCGTTTACATCGGCAGTGGTGTGACGAGAAGGGTGACGCCACGATGTGTCCCTCCTGTCAAGGAAGCCGGCGCGGAGTTTGTTTTGTGGGGACCGAAACTGACAAGAATAAACCAGGCTGTAAGTAATTATTTACGCTGTGACCGACTGTCTAATGTGCCATTGTATGACTAGTTTGCTTGTAAGCGCCATAAACAGCGAAAGCAAAGTAACACGGAAAGTTGGTGTCAGTACTGCTTTAAACGGTTCTCACGATTACGGAAGACGTGATTTAGATAGATGATACGGCACAAGATAGATAAAATTGCCGGCATCGAATGCGGTACCCCAAAAGTGAACCAAATTTGAAAGAAGCAAAATACATCTTGAATCCCATGTCATCATGCGTTGCTGTGGTAGCCACGTATTTCGCAAGAGACAAAAAAACAAAAAAAAATTGAATTTTTCTATAATCCAGAGCAGCCCTTACGCCTTAAAGTTTGTGTTAAGGGTCTGGCAAACTGAGAAGAGATTGCTTGTAAATTGGGCAGATACGCCAGGAGGCGATGAATTTCCAAGAAAAAAGTTATTGGAATAGGGCCTTCTGCGTAGACCGGCTTGAATACACAAATCCTTACTGGCAATAGCTTGCAATTCCTACGATTCGCACTTCACATAACCACATCAAATCCTTACGCGCCCATGGAGAAAAAAGAAACGAGTGAGCCCTTGATGAAACCCGCATTTCAATTGCGGGGTGATTCGTTCCTTCTACGTTCCTCCCCGACATAGGCTGCATTTTATAAGAAGCCTTAAATATCTAAGCCAGCTCGCAGCCAAAACATTCGCCGGGTCACGGGATTGAAACTTGCCTGAAGAAAGGTGTGAACGTGAAATCTGCGTTTAGTACGAAAACATCAGATCAGATCGCCTTCTCAAAAAGAACTTTTATGCAGTACGACAGAATACGAAGATAAATCCTCTGTGAACGCACTGGCAACTCCTTGTAATTCTTAGCCCTAATTTTGGAGGCCTCAATGAACATACAGGGAAATCCCACAAGTATAGTAGTAGTGGAAACTTTCTTAAATTAAAGCGATGCACGAGGGCCCTTGGGAGGGGGCAATAGAGATTACATTAGAAGAGAGAAAACTTCAGAATGTCACGAAAATGCAAAAATTCACTGGTCACGAGAAAATTCACGGAGGAATGGCATGTTCATATGTCTGCTCGTAGAGAAGCTGAAGTTTCCAGAATATTCACTTCTAGGCTCCTCCGACTTTCATCATATTTGTTTATTCGTAGAATCTCACTTGCGGTGCTGTTAGCCTCGAGATGATGGAGGCACGTAGCCGGTACACGGTACCTTTATGGCAAAAAACAGGCATAAATAACTTTAAATCCAACACACTTCATCAGAGTAGTTTTTGTGTTTTTGAAAATTTTTCAGATGCAGGGCTATTAGAAATCGTGTGACTCTCTCCTCCAGATAGCCTGTTCTGACCAAAGCGTTAACAAGTCTTCACTTCCGATGTGCTGATACCCGGGTGTGTCAACTATGGCTCAAGGGCACTCTAGAAAAGGCCGCTTTTCTGGGCTACCCTTTGTCCAACCAAGCTGAAAGGACTGCAATCATGTCTGCGGAAATGAAGCTTACCTGCCTAGACGCCTTCAGGTCTGCATGCGTGCGCCTTAACCCGGGAGGCATTCTTGTAATACGACACGCCATCTTCTCCATTGTTCTCTAGCGAGCAGCGATGAACGCAAGCAGGTTTGCGAGAAAGCGACGAGGCTCTCTGGCGTTACATCGGCTCACTCGAACGTGTCAGACACTTTGGTCATGGGATTATTCTGGGCAACGTTCCTGCTTTGCTTCGGTTCACTCGTGTCTCCGGAGTATGCATACTGTAAATATTCCGCCTACGAGACTGACGTCAACCATCAAGTCAGATACTGAACAAATTCTAAGAAGCTGCCGGCGTATTGGGATTTTCGCATGGCACGTAGAAACCTAAATAATCAGATTTTACTACTGTCTCTTAGGTAAGTTGTAAGTGTTCGTCTGTCCGCCTTCCCATCATGTTTTCTCTTATAAAAAGATAAGGTGACCTCTGAGGCGTGACAGGCACGTTTTCTCGCAAAACATTTGTGAAAGACATTGTCAAAAATTTTACAAATAAAAACACAGCACGGTTGTAACAATAGCGGCCGCAAGCTTCAGAACGTAGATACCCTGAAAGTACAAGAAATAATATTTTTAACAACACTCCGATAGAGCCACATCCCCGTTTCTGGCGATAAGAACATTAATTTTATTAAAGTCATTTATAATCACTTTGCAGCCGTCGTGTTTATTGCTTGGGACATTCGAGGAAGCAATTCACCAAATAATGTTCAGAACCAAAAATGAACCCATTATTTTTATCGTCCTGTTGCACGCCGGAGGTTCCGTACAGAGGGATAAATTGCCGCCATTAAATGAGGAGAAACTACCGCTTGAAACATGCACCCGCTTGCCTATGTGGTCCGAACTGCCGTGCAGACTTTCAGCCTAGCTGGGAAAGTGTATATCTTTGAAGGGTATATTCTCCTTTACGACCGGATCGTTTTGGATGTCAATCAACATTCACTGCCGCACCCCGCCTCTTTCCGAGGACATTACATCGATGCTCCATTTCCAGTAGATTTTAGGTTTCCGTCCTTCCTTTTTTTTCGCACAGACGAAAAGGATGGCCAAATAGAAATGGCGTTGTCAGGAACCTTTCGCGTTAAGGAATTTTACTTGAAAATGTTTTGCAGACTGAAGATACTCTTAGAATACGTATCCGTGACCTCAAGTCTTCGGTTATGATGCCGGAACAGGCATACGCCGGAACGAAATCATGACCGGTGATTAAGAGTTGTTAGTCTGACTCGATACCGCCCTAATGCCGATTCCAGCGTGCTGATTAATGTTCCGCATGTTCGTGCTCTTCCGGAAGAGTTTTGGTATTCTTTTTAAGTGAGTTACTACAGTTAGTTTGTAGCCGGGCCAGTTGTTTGCGTGCGGGCCTTTCCGTTATGCTTCCACTACAGAGAGTGAGTAGCAAGTGTGATGAAAACTAGCCTTACCCTTTAACTGGAGTAGTGTGGTGTTGTTAAGGTATAAAGTGTTTACCATTCGCTACGCCGGGTAGCACTGTGTTCCGTGGCATAGAAATGACATCAATATTGTGTGAATGACCGGTGGTTTGACGTCGTTACCATAAATGTCTGGAAGCAGTTGTTCGAGCGGACAATAACAAACATTTCCTTTGTCCTGGGCGCTGGCCGTGTCCTTGCATGAAGGAAGCGCGTGACATTTACCCGTATAACCAGGCAAACGGCTACAGCTTATTGTTTTTACGGTAAGTCACATACTGTGACACATGGGTGATTTCATGTCAATATATACGTACATTACCAACGTAAAAGCTACTCAAACCCACCCCAGTCCCGCATTCTGACCTAGGCGATCGAAGTCACCGTCTGAGCCCAGAATCCATTTGGGAGGATAAGGATTCCAGCTGCTTCATACGAGAGCAGCGGGCTCAGTTTCTAATTTTCGACAGTGGAGTTTACACAGCATATAGGCAGAATCAGATGATGAGTTATATCTATGATTGTAGGGTTTAACGCGCCGACGCAACGCAGGCAATGAGGCGCGCTGTAGTGGAGGGCACCGGATTAATTTCGAACAACTGGGGATATTTAACGTGCACCGAAATATCGTACACACGGGCGTTTTTGCTTTTCGCCTCCATCAGAAAAGCGGCCGCCGCGATACGGGAAATAGAAACCCGCGTCCTATGATGAATTATATCAGTCTGCACCAAACAAAAGCTCCACAATGAAAAATTATTTCCTGTCCCGAATTGCAACAATGAGTGTGAAATATTTTTAAGGCTAATACACATGTCAATTTTCTCTGCCTGATTCCAAATGCCCTACTCCTTGAAGCGAAGGGAATGTCTTTTTACGGATTTGAACTCGCATTATCAGAAATGCGCGCAACGCTAGCACGACGCCTGTATAAAGCCAGTTATCAGCGACCTGCGAGCTGGCTAGCAACTGCCGATTATTTGTAGCGGCGTGGTACCCCGTCTTGAGAAAGTGGCAAGTGCTGAATTTCTAACGCCTAATATTTAGTATATCCTAGTTTACAGTCCAGCGGCAAACGTTATTGGGGAACAAACGTTTACCGTAACAAAACTCCCCCGTCAACATTTAATGACGCGTGCATTTCAACTGCACGCTAGGATTTAGCTAGTCAAAGCTTCCATGTGCGTATACAAAAAACACGTTGTCCATAATGTTTAATTTCGCGCCTTTCAAGCAATAACTTCAAGACAATATGTATTTATTTTTCTATGGGAACAATTGAAACGACATATGCATACTGAAAATGTCTTACAAGCTTTTACAAACTATTGCTTAGGTCTGAAAGTTTAACAAACTTGTCTCGTTCATTGCGGCGACGTAACCGCACATTATATGTTTGCATATGACCCTGTTTTCATTGCAGACTGCGTGTAAGTGTAGGACTTCTCGTAAACAGATATTTTTTGTGGAATAAACTAATAAAGAGCACTTAGGATCTCTCATGAAGAGCTTTATGAGAAACATGTTGCTTTGCATATTAACTTTTAATATGCAGCTACCACTGAAATAGGGAGCGACTTTCTTCGCACTAACCCGTAAAAGTATATTCTCTGCAACAAAGAATCAAAATTAAGGCGGAACAAAGTGCACATACTGTTTACGTCCCGCTAGCGAGGAATCTCGCAAAAATGTAGAGAGAATCAGCTAAACAACGGCCTTTTACGTGTGTCGTAGAGTCACCAAATATTCATAGCGCTGGACATTGAATACAGCTATGATTAAAGTATTATGCATACTTTAACAGGAACCAAAAGGGCATGTCTGAATACACACGCAGTTCTTTATAGCTATTAAAACGATATATTTATGGTGGTGGCAGGGCGTAGCGGAGCGGCTCGAAGGCGGTATAATTCGTTTTTTGTGTGTTCTTGAAGCGCACTGTTCCCTTGTGCACTGGTGATCCGTTTAAAATCGCACAACATAATTTTTCCGAGTCTATTATTGGGTTAGTTTAAGTTACGACAGTGCCTGCAATGTTTTCGTACCATGGTTCAGTTTCTGAAGTGCTTGGAAGTTATTGGTCCACGTGTCCTACTTACGAGTCCCTGTATCTGTATTCTAGAGCAATAAAGAACTCAATTGCAGTGAATGCCGGGAAACACAGTATTGAATAATTATTTCATTTGCTCCCCCATTATTCCGATACGTTCTTGCACTAGTCAGAGAACGCTACGTCCATTCAGCAAACCACAGTAATTTGGTAACTGCACTTAATTGCTTTCAAATGTCCCGAGCCTAGAGATCCATTAAAACGTTACCCCGAAATATCATCACAATGCGTGTTGTCTTCTGAACCAGTAATTTACTAAGTTTAAAGATTGCTGTGCGGAATCTCCCGATTGAACATTGCTTTCTTTAATTTAGGTATTTTGCTACCAGCGCTAGGTGGAATATGTTGATTGTTTTCTAACACAACTGAGTAATCAAATGTTTATACCTTCCAGAAAATGAGGGAAAGAGAGAAGAAAGTAAGTTAAATTGCTTTGTCAGTTCTCATCGTCTTCTTCTATGCAAACATCTGGACGTAGTTCACGGCATACCCAGGCCATGGTTTAACTTCAAACGGAGTTGAACACGCTCTGTAAGTTAAGCCCTCACTTTGCAGCGTAACTCAATTTACCCTTGAGTGTGTCCCAGTAGGGATTTCTAACGAAACATTCGAAGTTCGCAGGACGTTGCTAACTTCCAAAGCAATAAACTGTTATGTAAAACTCTTCACTGCATAGACTTGAATCACTATGGTGATACACTGAAATGCGAACACGGAGTGTGTGGGTTTTCGTACATGCCCCGCATCGTTGACGACGTTGCCGCGTATACGCAGTAGGAACCATTTACGACAGTTCGTGACCACACCTTGGTATGGAACGACCATCGTCTTTTCCATCGTCTGTTGGAGCGCTCGGTAGGAAATCAAGGAAGTGAATAATATATGCCTACGAGTGCCGTTTTCACTCAGCGAAGAAAAACCAAATGCTCCACACGCCGATGCCCAGTCTTTCCATACCAAGATTGTACACGGGCTCTCGTAACTTGTTCGTTTTGAACACACGCGGCTCGTCGCTAGGATGCGCGGCATGTACTGAAAGCCACACGCTCCGCTGTTGGTATTTCAACGTATCACAATAGTATAAGATCGGCATTTTCAAGGGAGCAATTCTCACAGCACGTTATATACAGTGAAGAGTTTCATATGATTATACTTGAAAAATATTGCGTTTATGCTATTCTTAAGCACCAGTTGTCCGCCTTAGCGTGACATCCTTTAACCGAAGTTTCACTTCCCTCTTGGCCGAAAAATTATGGCTTTGTGCCAAAAACCGTACGCGCGATCTTTGCTGGGACTGCAAAGGCGTGTTCTCTTGTGCCCGTAGCGCAGTAGGAAACGTCTCAGCATTCAGATGGACAAATTTGTTCTGTATTGAAGCGACTAAACAACCGAGCCATATGTGATATAGACTTCGTCGTTTAAAGTACGATAAGGAACAGGGGCTAATGCGGCTAACCCCAGGTGTGGCTCTTCTTTTTCGTCACAATATCTGACGTCTGCAGCACGCAGCAAAAACAATCCATGAGACACGACCGGAATTAATGATTTACATATGCACTGTTTCTTTTCCTGTGTAGAAAAACGTTTTCCCTATTTTTTTCGTTTATTTGTGACGCAATGATTTACGAAGCCTGGCAATCGCTTTTTATACAAAGTAAGTAGAGAATCTCGTCGGTTTTCTTGTTTGCTTCGGTCAAATGCAATTAGATGTCAGCAGTGCTTTGGCCCTGCCTGGCTGTCTTTGTTTTCCAGTTAATTCAATAAAATTTCATGCTGTAGACCTTTTTGAGGACCGTAACTTGCGAGTAACATTATCAGGGAGTGAACGTTTTCCTAAATACAATATGAATCCGGTGAGGGAATATACGTTCTGCAAAAGAACTTTAGTTTGTTAGTTTTGATTGATTGGGAGAGTATAACGCGCCGATGCTAAACAGCTGATGAGGCGCGCCTAAGTGAAGAGCTGCGCATTATATTTTGACCACCTTGCGATCTTACTGCGCGCCGAAATCTCGGGCGTTTTCGCCTTTCGCCTCCGTCAAAAACGCGGCCGCCGCGGCCGGAAATTGGACCCGCGTCCTTGAGCTCACCACTTTAGTTTATATAAAAACTGCGTTCATTCATAAGGATTAGAAGAAATGATACGTGGGCGACATGGTACCTGGGAACATAGCAATACGGGGCTAAAGCACTGGCTGCGACAAATACCAAACTGTATTGCGTATGTAAAAATAAAGCTACAATTACAAACAAAATATTCTCGGTGCGTCTTCGACATTCTACCCGTTCGCTGCTTTCCCCTTTGCAGCAAAGACGCCCACAAGTTTTTCGGCACACTGTAGCGGAGACTTGCATTTCGGGTGGAAGGTTTCGGTTCACAGTAATACGACGTAAAAAAGAAGCGCCCTAAATGTAAAAAAAAAACACTGCTACCAGTATTCACTGCCTCAGACTTCATGTGATACATTTTCATATTGGGACAAATACGAATACCAGCTATAACAAATATTACGCATCCAGTACAACATACAAAATACATGCAGGATGCGAGCAATTCAGACTAGTCACTAAAATACTATAAGTTGGTGATGTGAAATTATCTAAGGCTAAGTCTCAACGCGTATCCACATCACGAAAAGAAAGCCAGGTGAAAAAATACTGTGGGCTGGAGACCGTTCCGCAAATATTCTCAAGTAATTGACGGCATGCAATATCTGCAGCTAAAATTACAAAAAAATGCGCCGATGCACTCTTACAGGTGGTTAATCAGCAAATCTAGAACGTGCGGTTGGCGTTTACGTTGTTGACACTTCTCCGCCCATACCTCCGCTGCCCCTTCCCACCATTATCGCTTTAGCTCCGCCTCACGGAGTAGCTCGTTACCCACGCGCTCCGCTGATAAAGGGATTCTTTTTACTCCCCATGATGAGCCGTTATCACTTAGCAATGTTTTTGGATGTCAGAGGGTGGCTACCTCACCTATAAGCCAATCCAGACTTTCTCCTCTTACTTCTAACTCCTCTCCAACTTGGGTTTTGCTATATGCACATAAGGTTGTGCTGGAGACATTTTTGGAGTACACCGGACCGACGGATTTTTTTTCTTAGCTCTATGAAGCTATGCTTTATTTATGCAAGCGTTTCCTACTTCTGCTGATAACTTTCGACGCGCACGCTATCCGACCTAATAACAATCCCCAAAGGAATCTCCGGTCGCGTCAAAGCGGAGCTTAAGTAAGAATGATACTCGCGACTCGTAGAGGTTGGACACGAAAGTGTTTAATTCGAGAGCAAACTCCGCTGGAAGATATTGTAGTTCAGAATACGAGAAGGACCCTATGTAAGGCTAATATTGTCATTGTTATGCGGAGAACTCAAATTGGTGGGCAGCCAGAGTACTCTGCGGCGATGCAGACACGGAGCTTAAAGTTGGAAGAGACTGATAACAGGGCGGTTAAATTCGATGAAGAAATTTGGTGGCCAATAATGGGTCTCTGAAAGCCTATCAAAGGGCTACTTCGGTGACCCATTTGTTGAGGCTGTCAACGCGCAGTTCGTTTTTCTTATAAAAGAATTCAGAAAGAAATGAGGAGGGAAGCATACATTTCGGACGTTATAGAGTGCCGGAAGGAAGGAAGAAAACTTTATTAAGAAAGGATGGCCCGAAGCCCCAGGGGAAGGGGGAGGGCAGGAAGGACGCTAGTAATGTCCAGCCATCGACGCCGCACAGACAAAGCTCCAGAGTGCTGTCAAGGTGTCCTTGACACGCCAAGAGGGCCGAATCCACTCTTCGTAGGAGTGAACCCACGCCGGGCGGTGTTGGGCGCGAAGCACGGCAAGGCCCGGGCAAGACCAGATGAGGTGCGGAAGGTCAGGCTTCGTTGTGCCATGGAATGCGCAGCAGAGCACATTGTACACGCTCTGTATGCACGAAAAGTGTACACGCATGCAACACAGTGAGGAGGAGGGAGTGTTTTTTGTGAGCTGCGCTGTCACACCTGCTAGCAATGACTGCCGCCACGCGGCCGCACAAACTTTCTACCTCACCTATATGATGTTTCATTTTTCCCAACCGACACACGCATACGCACGCACGCACTACAATTTTCTAGGTCGTCTGCAAAAGTTGATATACATTTAAATCTTTTTCCCAAATGACGGAAGTGCTTTTGCTCAGCCTAGTGCGAACGCCAATGAATATGTTTTAAACAGAAGATCTGTATAGGTCGCACAAATCTGTCCGGAGTACGCAGTAAATTGTAAGCGCACGTGAGCGCCTGCTTCGTGGCAACCGCCAGGCGTCGTCACGGCTTACGCGTGGGCTTACGCCACACGAGGAGATCCCGCCTTCTTCGTCGTCGTCGTGTACGCACCTGCGCTCCATGGGTCCGCCGCGCCGAGGACGATGACGACTAATCTGTCAAGCCATATCTTCACAATTCAGACGTGTAGAGGGCCACCAAACCAACTTTCGAAGAAGTGGAAGTCTACCGAGGCGAGGACGCGCCACAAGAGGACGTGCCCTATGGTGCTGTGCTGTTAGAAAACGACGACGAAAGGAAAGAGCATGATTGCTACTGAATAAAACACTGTACATATTTTAATGGTGTTTGCTTTACAGTGCCATCCAAAGCGGCTTTTTTCCTGATGGGGTCCGGGTGCTCCCTATTTCCTGAGATCCGCTGTCAGTGTAAACAGTAGCTAGATCGAACTCCACCTCTGCCGTTTCTCCAGTCTTGCGTTACTTGTGAAAGCTGCGCTAATTTTTTAACGTAAGACTTCTGCCTACACAGTGTTTAGAGTAATTCTGCACTCTGTTATGTATATGAACTGCATGTCTCAAGGAGACATATTAGGAGTGCGCTTCAGAGTGTAATCCTAATACGTAATTCATTAACATAGATGTACTTGTCAAACGTTCATTTCAACCGGAGTGAACACAGATCCCGAAATAGTGCGCTTAAAAAGTGCAGCTAGCCTTTCTGCGAGGTAACAATAATACGCTTCTGCGCTGCTTACATACTTGGGCCAGCCACGTACATCACCGCACCAATCTAGCTAAAAGGTTGTCTTGTTTCGCTCACAGATAGTGAACGGTCTAAACCTCCGCTATTAGCCTTTTTTATTCGCCTTCTTTTTAGTCTCCAGGTCAGTGCTTAAAAGTCTATTGTTGCCACAAGCCACTTTCTTAACCATACTTGATTATTCATACCATTTAGAAGGAAGTTACAAAAAAGGGTCATCTTTTTAATAAATGTAGCAATTTTTAATACCGGGGCAGTGTGCAATGAACGTCGCTTTAGTAACAGTGACTTTTCTCTTAACTAGCGAGCAAACTGAATGGTTCGTCGATCCTGTCAGCCGTTCTAAAAGCGTGCTTTGAAAGTTCCATATTTGTTCGCTGAAACATATCCCTTGGTGTTCTTTTTAAAAGCCGATCAGCGCTCACTTTACCGCGTGCACATGCGAATTTCAGGCGCTGCCCTTTTCAATATATTGGATATCTCGTTGTTAAGTTAAGAGAGAGATTAAACCTTCCAATTATCAAAAGTTTGCAGCACCTCGCTCCTCGTTATCTGAAAGCTAATTTATGGAATGAATAAACATTTTTCCTCCTAATGTCAGGTTTCTCTAACACAGATTTTTTGGGAGTGTTTCACGACTGAGCATCTAAATATGGTGATTTTATTATTACAAATGCAACAATCTTCTGGCCGGCTTGCAACAATCTTCTGCAGCGCGGAAAATTTAACTTGTTCTATCTAGGGAATTTTGTTGGGCGAACATAGAACGAAAGTATAGTTTTTAATCTATTTTGATTGTGCGACCTGCAGAATTCGCTGTAGATTTGAAATGGATAGAAAATTTAACTATAGAAAGCCGTGGGACGTTAGGGAGTATCTATTATCTATCTATTATCGATTCTATATCTATATCTATCTATCTATTCTATTATTTATTTATTTATTTATTTATTATTTATTTATTTATTTATTTATTTTTTATTTATTTATTTATTTATTTATTTATTTATTTATTTATTTATATATACTGCCAGCCACCTGTTGGCAGCCAAGGCAGGAGTGGTTGCATATTGATACATTCAGCACTGTGGTGCAGCAGAGAACTCGCGTGGTACAGCGAAACACGTAACCGAACAAGGGAGACAAAGTTTTCTGAGTAGAAACCAACAATCCGAAAAACAAAAATAGCGCGTCGTAACATAGCCGACAAAAGCACTCTTGGTAAAGTACATCCATCACAAAGTTTCAGGGAGCATGAAAAAGCAAAAAAAAGCACGTAATACACCAGAAAACAGACTGTTGGGTAGGTACATCCCGGCTTCCAAGAAGATACACACAAGTTGAAATGTACACAATGTTTGCCCAATGCGAGGCGATAACGCTCGTTGGCGTTTTTCGGGCCCTGTTTGTTTGTTAAAAGTACGAACTGATAGATGATACGAATGATTCCGGGGCCACAATTTTAGTGACAGCTTGTGGCAGCGCATTCCAATCCGATATTGTTCGTGGAAAAAAGAAAAACGGTGAGCATTAGTTTTTGTGCGGGGCATTCGATTGTTTTGCATGTTTGTTACGTGTTTGACGCGATGTATTAAACTGGCATGTAGGTGTTATAGGCTATTCCTGAGTTAACTGTTAACAATGTTGAACAGAAATTTTAGGCGGTGTATTTTCCGGCGTGCCTTTAGTGTTGGAAGTCCTGATCGGGTACGTAGCTCTGTAACTGAAACACGCCTGCCATACGCGTTGTAAATAAACCGTAGGGATTTGTTTTGAATTCGTTCGAGACAGTGTATACCTGCTTTTGTATGGGGATCCCTCACAACATCTGCATATTCCAATAAAGGTCGTACTAAAGATGTGAATGCCAATTGTTGTGTTTTGCTTGTGCAATGTTTTAATCGGTGCTTTAGCAACCACAAACGTTGAATAGCAATTGATGATATGATTCGAATATGTGTGTTCCAGCTCAGATTTGAAGTTATTGTTACACCTAGGTATTAAAACTAGTTTACAATTAAAGCAACAAGCAACTCTGTTGAAAGTATACGTCACGTTTCCTTTTAAATGTGTACAGAATCAACAAGCTGTCATTTTTGAAACGTTTTTCCGAGCGCAAACCTAGGCGTCCTCGTTTACCTAAGCGAAATTGGTTTTTTGCAATGCATTCTATATTAATGCAACCAAAGAGAGCTCTAAGGGATGTTTTTGCAACAAAGAGCATTTCGCCTCTGTTGCCAGAGCAAACGAGGCAACTGAAAATCAAATCAATTTTTTGCCATTGCATGCATACGGTGGTGCGCGGAACGCATTAGGGTTTGCTATTCTAGCTGCTCTACGATGCTCGGCCTCGTTTCCCGAATGCTCGGCACGCGTGCTTCAGACACACAGATAAGGAATGCGCTAAAGTATTGAATACTGGGATGCAATAATCTCAGAATTATAATTTTGCTAGCTGTCTAGATTTGCGTTGCTGAAATGAGACGGGTTTGTAAGTACGGAAAATAGAGAGTAATATTTATCGAGAAATGACGAAAAAATCCCCGGGCCATCTCGACTAATGTGAAACCTGGAGAGGGGCGAAGAATTCAGTGTGTAAGTGTATTTAAAGATTGTAAATCTCTATATTGACACACGGCACGCGCTGATTGGGCGCCGGTGAAGTGCCAGTGGAAAGAGCTATCCCGCGGTTCATGAGGCGGTGGCGCCATCTTTCGCGTTGAATCGGATTTAAGCAATTCCATTAGAGACAGACTGCCTGTAAGTTGTCTTTGGGCCACACGCTGCAGCATGCTAAGGTGTATGCTAAGAAGTAGCGTTAGGCGTTGGAAAACAAGTGTCCCGGTGTGTTATTTCATTAAGCGTTACGTTCGATCGCCAGGCGTTGGAAAATGAGTATCCCGGTGTTCCGGTGTTTCAGTACCGTCACTACATCAGGCGACGGGATACACCCACAGCCCTAGCCCCTAAAGTGCTTCGCCAGTTATATTGAAAGGAATGGTGCGGTGAACGAAAAAAATACGATAATAAAATCAGTCTTCAACAGTTTGAGAATGGAGATATAGGGGGGTTTAGCGAGCTGTTTGTTGGGTTGCTGGGTGCTCGGTAAGCAGCTCCTCACTCCGCCATAATCGAGACGGCGATTCACTGGTGGCCATAGAGCCATTGGCGGACACGACTGGCAGGGCAGCCAAGTTACGTTTCTGCGCGTTCCCATGATAGCTTCGGGACGCAGGGACACCTCGGACACCACAGAGCGGACGTCTTGAGGGTAGCCCTTCAGAACACTGTTTCCTTTATTTCGGCACTGCTTAACCCATGCCCCGCACTCCAATCTTCTCCTTGGGGTGTGACTTTAATACCTTAGAGTATGGGCCAGTCGGCGAGATTCTGTTCCCCGTGGGTACAACACAGGTTACTTATGTGCGCACCCAGCACCATCGCTGTTGTAACTTGAAACACTCGTACTCTTTTAAGGAAACTGTTAAAATATCTGAACTGTTCTGCTTCAAATCGCCCAAGAGTAGAATTTCAATTTTATTTCTGAACGGCACTGGTTCAAGCTCGTGCGATGCTAATTTCTTTGCGGAGACCCATGACTTTTTTCGGCATGGCGTGCCTCTTCTAAATTATAGGGATTGTTCTTGTAAATTAACATGGTTTGGTATCTTTCCGGCAAGTTTAAGAGGGAAGGCTGGCATGTGGACACGTTTAAATATTGTTCTGCATTGCGCCGGAGCGCCGGCCGTGTACCTACATTGAAAGAAAATACGGCTTCCAGTACACTTGTCCTAATATAGTGTGGTAGCCCCTTTATAACGGCTTATGTTCAACCATCTCAAGACAAAGACATGGCTAAGTTTTGAGATACAAAGTTATCACCTAATGGGAAGCTGGAAACACGTGATTAAACACATGGTCTCGCAGCAACACACTTTTAGTGTACGACTAGCGGTTATGCATGTGCAGGTGGATACCAAATGAACAGCAGGCTTCACATTGACAGCTATGTAATACTCGTATTTACGCAAGAATAGTCGGCAGGAAATCGAAATGCATGACTCTGGGGCGGACTGCCAAGGCAAAACGAAACCTGGTAACAGCATTACAACGATTTATTCACATTATAAAACAATTCACATATTCTCCTCCTATGCAAACAGCGCGCAGTCTCAGCAAATACCGTTGCCACAGTTGGCACTGGCTCCTCTAATTCAGGCTAGTGAGGGATATTTTTAGTTGTTAAAGCTCTTTATTTGTCCTTAGTTATATTTTATTTTATTTATTTTAGTGATGTGCCTATAAGAAAAATGGGAAATGAAATATATACTCACCGGGATCGAAATCTACCTGTCCAGCTGGTAACCATATTTGTTTATCTAAATGGCATATGTTCACGTAAAGTCACTAGTTGATTCCGGCGCTCTTCAGGGATCGGTTTTTGGGCCAGCTCTTATTTTTGTGTTTATAAATGGCACTGTGACAGACCTGTCAGTTCCAGTTAAGTTATTGGCTTATGTTGTGTATTATATAGGCAAATTATTTCCGGTTGAAGATCAGACAAGACTGAACGAAAACTTTGCGAAAGTAATTTCTTGGTGCGATAAGTGGCAATGTCAATAAACTTGAAAAACGATATTTTTGAAAATAACACACGAAAAGCAACCGCTGTTGTTTGTTACAAACAAATCAACGTTTTGTTGTCTTACACAGAAAGCAACGTCTTGTTTTCAGTAGAACAAGAGTACAAATATCTCAGTGCTTGGATTTCGAATGACATCTCTTGGACGAAGCATATTGATTGTCTTGACCACAGATCTCCCGGAAACTTTTTTCTCAGGGCGTTTCGTTAAAGCCGCCACACCCGATCTACGTCTTCTTGCCTACAATTTAATTATTTCCCAATAATAGAGTACACATCGTCGTTCGGGACCATTTCACTAGGAATAATATAGAAAAATTACAAAGAGCGCAAACGAAAGCAGTTCGGATTCATATTCAACTGACACGCCTCTCCTCTATTACTTAACTTCTTAAAAGAAGGTGGTTTTAATCAGTTTCCGAGAGAAATCGCACCTGTCGCTTGAAATTTTTTTTTGAATTAGTTGAATGCTATTCTTCATATTATGCTACACCAAAACGGCACTCCCTCATCATTACACCACTACTCCCGCGAAAAAACTGTTTTAAACATTCTTTTTCAACGTACCATTGTTGACGGAAATGACCTGGCGCATGATGTTGGTTCACAAATGTCATTATCCTTACCACTTTGCGGTGACTGAAAGAAGCCGTCTATGGAGCGATTTACAAACTACTCATTTTTTTGCACACTATTGACCCAGAATTAAAGTCGAGACTCCTGACAAACCTTCCTCGTAACCTGGAAACCTTGTACCATCGTCTACGGCTGAACTGTGCCTATACCAACAGCAACCTCTACCGCCTTTGAGCGACGCCAAATCCGCACGGCGACAATTTTGCTTGTGTCGAAACAATTCAACACATTTTAATAGAATGTGCGGCCTACATGGAACCGAGATCCCACATCTCTGAAAGCATTGAACGTCTAGTACAGGGACCATATATACTCTCAGAATTATTTTAAGACGATGGATTTATCCGTGGAAGCAGCGCCAAGATCTGCGGAGTCTGTTCTATTATTTGGATGAAGTTCACCTAATTTCAAAATTTTAAATTATGTGGACCAAGCTCACAACAAAATTATGCATGTAAGTTCGTTACCGCGCCAAGTCTACGACATTTTTTTCCCTTCTTTCCTGCCCAGCTCTTTCTTGGGCCTTCTCTTCCCCCATCCCCAACCCACAGCAGAGAAGCATGTAGGCGTCTGTTAAGCCGGCAAGCCTCTCTGCTTTTCCAATAAAGAGCCTCTCTCTCCCTCTTATTCGAATCACCCTTGGTTTGATTGTGATGTGTGATCTCGTATCGAGACAGCAGTATCTACAAAAAAAAATAAATAAATAAATAAATAAATAAATAAATAAATAAATAAATAAATAAATAAATAAATAAATAAATAAATAAATAAATAAATATTTTAAAAAATCAATTTAAAATCATTAAATAAATAAATAACCTTCACATCCAGCGGAATTTTACACTGCCGTCTAGTACAGGCTTTCTATAAAACACGCACCACAATAAGACGAATATTTTGCAATTAAAGGTGTTGGCGAAATACCTCAGCGGCACGTAAAGCTGACACTGTGCGGTTTTTGGTGAGATCCACACACAAAACCAACAGTAAGCTCCTATTTAGAAAATGGGCAATTTCACGAAATAGTGCTCCGCGGACGGGCATTCAGTTCAAAAAGAGCTATTAAGCAACCCTGAGCGAGGTCGGCTGTCCAGAGTAAACTTTCGTCCAAGAGACATCGCGGCGTTCAGAACCGAAGCCCGTGTCGCCCTAACGACTGAAATTAGAACTTGTTACTACCGAGCCCCAAGAGACGGTCCGTAACGCGCAAATCAAATTACTCTTGCGACAAATCGTAACTTTCTTCGGACCGAAGTGTAAGTGGCCTATTGTACGTAAGCTCGTGCCGGGGCAGAGCACATTCGCCTGACGCTGCGAATTGCGAAATTATGAAAGCTGATACGAAAGTAATGAAGTGTGTCCTCGTGGAGAAGATAGGACGCGCAAAGCGAAATTAAAACAAACGCCTGATGTCGCAAATATCTACGCCCTTTTCAAGGAGCACATTTCAAAGTACCTGACAGAATCGTGTAAGCGGGCAATAAATTTTATTAGGTGTAAACTGACTGCTTGCCGAAATTCCGAAATTGCTAGAAAAACTTCAAATTTTAGCGCTCTTTTGCTCGTTTACCAATTGCAACAGCCACAGTTTAATCACCCATGCAAAGTTCGCCTCGTATTGCACAAAACTTGTATTGTATTGCTGTTGTATTGTATTGTATTGCTGTTTGATTTTATTGACCGGGTATAGTACAGCAATTTTACAAAAAAGTCAAGCCATTAATCCGCTGAACCTATAACTGTTTAAACGCTGTTCTTTTTTGCTCTGGGTGCCATCCTAGCTCAATGAGAAAAGCGCCTGTCTTTTTTCTGCCAATATAAAAAGTGGCGAACAGCTCTTGAGGCCAGGATTCATTCTTCAGTTCCCAGCTTAGCTTGAATTAATTCGGCAAACGAATTCCCATGTGATCGCTTGTTTATTCTTGCTAGATTTCAACTGGTTTGTGCCGGAATCTCCAATGTGCTTACACCTGCAAAGATGAAGGCGCAGGCATTCTCAGGTATGAACTTTAAGGACGCTCACCTTCGGGGAAACTGTGAAGGAAGGCGCTGAAAGGAAGCTGCTGATGACGATCCAGGCAACATATCGAGGGTATTCGAAAAGCAAACACTTTGAGAGCAAACTTCATGGAAGTTTTAAATACTGCTGTTTACCTAGTATTTTCGTTTCAGCCCTTTCATTAATTCTGTCGTAAACTTTCCAGTGACTTTACACGATGTGCGTCATGTTCTAGACAAACTTGGGGTTGCTTGAGAACAGGCGCAATTGCATTATAACGGTAAGATTCCAAAATTATTCATAGATTTCAGCTGCCCGAAGAACAACACCTATTAGGAGATGTGCATAGGCAGACGTTTTCAAAGAGACTTCGGCGTTTCGTGCCAATGCGAGAGTCACACCATGTTACCAGCATGTAGCAGTAGAGTAGTTTTATAATTGAAACGTTAGGCCTAGGAAGGGCGATTACGCATATCGGTGGAGGTGGGTTGGCCACCGCCGACCATTCAGATTCTTTAGGTTTTTGTGAATTCCAGGGCTCACACCCAATTGCACACCAACATAGAAGCATATACCTACAGACCTGTATTCACAAACGATTAGCGCCGAACTCTACCTTTTTATGCTAGCCCGAAAACTCGCAATTTGTACATACCAAAAGAAGAGCCCATACGTGCTAGAGCGCATCGGCTCACACCTTTCCCGGGATTGTCCGCTTTGCGAGAGCCTCACAACTAAAACGACGTACATAACACAGCGTCTACACTTGTTTCATTTCACAAACATTAACCTATCAAGAGCGGTAAGATCACACCTGCTATTGTATATTTTCCAATGCCATTTACGGAATTTTTTCTTGTTTATGTGAGTCCCATTGTTACCAAATGCGCCCAGTGCAGCACATACTTGGAAGGACGTTATACGGACCAAACACTTGCCATTGACTGTTTTCATTCCGTGCCGACTCCCCAAACTTAACTAGTGTTCCGTTAACTTCAAGCGGAAGATCCCTTCAATGGAGTATTAGGGCAACCCTTTCTCTGCGGAGCTCTATTTTTCACCTCGCCTCAAAACTCATAGAGTGTTGCAGACATAGCTTTTACTGATATACTGGGTTTCACTATTCACCACAATCCGCCACAGGCTGTTAAACCTGCTTCCTAAGCAGAGGTTGGCAGCCAAATTGTTTTCTCTTGTGATTACCTTGTGAGAGAACTGAAACGTGATTGTACCACTACATCGTCACAGGATTAAAGAAACGTGGAATGGAGTTTGTCGTTTGGAGAAACTTCTGAAAAATACTCATATTCGCGCAACGGCTGGGTCTTGTTGACTACTTCCTTATTGTCAACATTGTTTCGTCTCAGTGTGTACTTAAACAATCAAAAGCAATTAAATTTTTTTATTGCTTTCAGCCCACACTACCTAAGAACTGCTTTTACATAATAACGGGAAACACTGGTCATTTCCTTAAAACTGTTTTCTCGTAGATACTCTTAGAGGGCGCGGGCATTCCATGTACTTCTGTTTGTGCTATAATTCTCCTTTGTCTATGCCAAACTTTTGATTTCTACTTCATTACAGAGAACATGGCTAACTAGATATTGTTATAACATCCCTCAACACACCCCTGGAGGCCGGAAAAAAGACGCAGATTCAATTGAGGAATCCGTCCAAACACGCAAATAAAAAAGCGGTTCGACCGCAAGTCACAAATTGTGTTCCACAAAAAATTTCCCACTGGCCACAAAAGAAAAATGCTCTGCGAGACTCATGGTTTAGGGTAAAAAGCTCTGTAATATATAGAAAGGCCGTTTCTGATTGGTAATATTTTAAGCATACTTTCTTTATTAGCGCAGAGCTTTGCACGAACTGCGAAATAAACTGCCCTAATAATCATACTACCGTTTACAAGGCCTCCGTTTATTAATGTCACATATGCCATTGCAGCCACTCCCACCGCTAACCTTGATACGTGAGTTGCAGCTACTGCAAAGCTTTATTTTTTTTTGTTTAACCGCAGCACAAAGTTCCTACATTCTCAATATAAATGCGAAACACTGAAGGAGTCACGAGTAGAGCAATAAATGCTAGACGGATCGTTTGCAGATTTTGTATTTAGTAATACGAATATTTCTTCGACAAATCATGGTTGGGAAATAGATTCATTTGGAGGAATCTACTAAGAATGCGGCCGGCGACGTTCTTTCTGCTTTATTTGCATATTTGCTAGATCTTGCGACATAAAATACATCTTCTAAATATAAAAATAAAGTCTATGTTGCCGAGCGCTGGAAGTATCAAACGCTCGCCAAACGTCTTGGGCGCTTGTGTACCCAAGGGCCTGATTTATTAAGAAGAATGTAAAAGATGCAAGACTCCTGCTCCCAAATAGAGTATTGTGCTGTAGGATTTCCCAATTACCCCGCGGGAATGAACTTCGGTGCAGATCGAGCACCCCGCTATCTAGACTTGCCTCTGATATGCATAATTGTTTAGTACAGTACGCGATTAGTCTCAAATGAATGTCCCTTCTACGGCTTATCTCCCTGGAGTTGTGTATGTTTTTTTGAAGTTCTTCAATACACGTGCCGAATTTTTCTCAACGAGCGCAAGACCAAATGATGGCGCAATTTTGTGATGACAATGTTCATGGGATGACGAAGGCAGTGGCATTCCAATTAGCTCCGAGAAGGCACCCGAGGCTTCGTTTTGCATCCGCTTGGAAGGTATTTAAAATGTAAACGTTGAAAAGTATTCCCTTGCAGAAAATGCCGATATTTTTAATTCACGATCCTAATACGCACTGGTTCAGCGCCCGCCTCTTATGGGCATGGTTGCTGCTTTGTATAGCAAATTTTTAGCGCACTTCACGCAAATCGCGCTCCGGGTATTTAAGCTGCTTATTGTTTACCGTTGCAGATGGTTTACCGTTGAAATGTCATAAACGCATCGGCGAATATATGGCACCTATGGTGGTGTGCGTAACAATATTTGTAGTTTCAAGAATTTAGCTAATTATATGATTTTTGCATTCAGTTGAGACGAAATTTTAGGTTTGAATGACGAATAGCGCCATATAAGAATGAAAGCTGAGTCCAATATATTGCGATGTCGTTAAACATCTATTCACATGAGGGAAAGTTTACCGATACGTCTATAACGCTGTTATTTACTTTCCATAGCCTTAATTATTTCCGAAAGTGTTAGAGCCGTGAGGCCGGATGTTCCTGCTCTGGTGGCTACGAAGACCTGTGAACAAAGCTGCCCGGCCCGCCACAATATCTTTCCTCTCTCAAATAGTGGACGAATACCGCCAGCAGGGTCCCCCCCCCCCCTCTGGTATTCGCTGAAGCAATGACGAAGCTATTACTAGGGTCACTCTGCTGCCTCATTCGTTTCGACCCGCTAAATCGCGTTTTTCGATTGCCGCGGTGCCTTTAATTACTTCTTTACCACCGTGGGGAAGCATAACCCCCCTTAAGTGACACTCGGGCGCAATTCGTCTATACTTTACTTCTATCATTTTCCTCACAGTTTTTTCTTCACTACGTTACCGAATATTCGTTCTCCCCCAAACAAATTTACATAAAGGGCAGGAGGGATCGCCACCTTTGCTTTTCTGATGGGTTGTGGAAGCGTCTGCCCGACGTGCAGCAAGGCCACATCAGCGACTTGAGGGGCCTACTTTTTTCGTCTGATACATCGTTCGCCGCAATTCAGCTGGGATCTTGGGGCGGAATGTGCTTTCTGTCTGAGTGGATTTAGTACACACTGACATTCAAGAAAGGTTTCGACAAGCTACGAAAATGCCAGCGGTTCTGCCGCTCTCGAACAGAAAGCAAAGAAAAAGAAAGAACAGCATGCGACTTCTTGTCTGTATACAAAGCTGTCTGTGTGCTTGCATAAAATTGACTGTGTCTTTGACTTTAAATTTGAGTGTGTATTCCTGGTAGCATGCTCAGGTGCTTGTCAACGGTGTGTGGGCTAGAGGTAGGTGGTGATTTAGCCGGGATACCAACGGCGTTACGGCAGTAACACTAGCCATACAGGCCTATATTTTCACCTTTGTTTGGAAAACGCTTTATGTACCCTTATAACGAGAACGGCATTCCTCAGCCGCAGATGTTTGAGCGGAAATTCCCCTTGGGGGAGTGAGATTCCTTTCCAAATGCAGACTCAGAAGTGACGCCACCGTTTGCGGCTTTACACAACGACGAGCTATATCATCTCCCCGAACGAAATTGCGTTTCGGTGTCGCAAGAGGAAGAAGTGTTTGGGCAGAATTTTATTGTATGGTGTGAAATTTGAAATATTCGATCATGCCATATTATGAAAACGGAAAAGCAAGATATTTTTACTTTTTATTTGTTTGTCTTTTTATTTCGGATATGGCATTCTCGCACGTTTGGGGGGAGACCAAAAATCCGGATTTGACTGCGAGAGTTGGTAGAGTGTGGCAAAGCTGTCAACAACGTGAAACCTACAAAGGCGGCATGCGGGATAAAACATGCCACGCGGCTTCGTTACTGTCGCAAAACGTAGTCTACGAGATCCCAATCAGGTGCAGTTGCAGTGTACCTTGTACAAACGGGAGATGTCTTAACGAATGTTTAAGGGAGCACGCGTATGCCTTACGTGTGGCACCGGCAGCACTGGTTTACTCTTGCAAGAGTTGTGGGTGCACTCCACCTCTTTTTGTGATCACAAAGGTTCTGTAAGCCCTTCCTTGGGATTGCCGCCCGCACCAAATTATTGAGGCTTACACGAAAGCAGCGACGCGTGCGTCAGTCCTCTGTTACATTGCTGCCGAAGAACTTGACTACTTAGACGGAGCATGTCGGAGATAGCAGCATTCAAAATTTTAACCTCAGTGCTCTGTGCAATGTTCATTTTTTACCTCTTTTTTATCCTTTCCATTTACTTTTCGTTCTGATTTTATCGCAAAGTTTGTGACGTCCCCTGTGCTTTCGTGTATAATGCTGAACGCAATAAAGTACGGCTCTGCTGGTCAGCCCTTGTACTGTCTTTTTCTCGTTTTTTCGTCCGCGTCTTTGCTCTGTTTGTTCAAATGAAATAATTTTGACCAGTTGGGATGTTTAACCTGTCGAGAAATCTCGAACACACGGGTGTTTTCGCTCTTCGCCTCCATCAGTAAAGCGGCTGCCGCGGCGGGGAATTGAAATCGATTCCTTGGGCTGAGCAGCACAATACCTTAGCCACTGAGCCACCACGGCGGGTCCCCTTGACGCGGGACTTGGAGCGCTGTTGTTTGTATATATTTGTGTTCAAGGGCTGGGACATCTGTTCTTTCGGCGGGTGCTTGCATCAAGTGACCCACACATAGAGACACCAAACTTTTTGTGTTAAGGTAGACCGAGGATATCTTCTTGAAACGCCTCGTCATTTCGGAGGGTTGCCCCAGCTTGTCGAGCAAGCGCTTATATTACAAAATAACGGCGTTGCACCCCATTCTGAGCAGATCACACTCAAACGTGAGACCTTGTTTGGCTCCGAGCCAATCTGAATTCTTCAAAGACCAGAATATTCAGTTCGCTCAGCGATATCTGTGTGCAAGTGCGCCTGCATCTCAAAGGATTCAGTGAACCTCGAAAGCGGACCATGCATAACACGTGCCGCACGCTGAATGGAAAGGTGACTTCATTTCATGTTGGGTAGTTTTTACTTATGCTTTGCTGAGTGACAAAAGGGGTGCACTCACTGGGAAACGTACCATGCACCTCTGGATGCGAAAGCTTGGAGACTCGTGTGTTTCTTCAAACGATTTGTGGCTGCTGTTTGGGGCTTCAGTTGCGAGGTTTCGCATCTTTGTCTTCACCGGAACCGGCTGCGAAATTCTCATATATATGCTAATTTTTGCGACTTGTGCTGCTGAAGGCTGCGCCATTTAGAAGCTACAAGCCATGCAGTCAAGTTAAGATGAACGCCCTGAAGCAAGAATTCAGCTCAACCGTTTTGCCGCAAATTGAAAAATGTCCAAACGTGCATTCTTGCATTACTTTCAGTTCCGTTCGCAAAATTTTGTAATGAATCTCGCGCCCTGAGTTTTCCTCCCTTTGTAGCATTTTCTAATTGTCCTGTGGTGACGTTTTGCAGCCCCAAATTTAGGTGTTTATTAATTTTATTGTTTTCCCTCCCAAAATGTGTTTTCAAATTCGAAAGCTGGTTGTGTGAGCCATCAAAAGCAATTTCTTCAAATTAAACAATATTTCGTATTGTTGTTGTGGATCCTTTATTTTGATATATTTTGCGTTGCTTCAAGTTGCAATTGAAGAGAATGTCATCCTTCTACAAGCAGTAAAATTGTACATGTTGCAGAACAATACATAAACGTTTTGGGAATGCATGTTCCAGTAAGGTTGTGCTTCATAAATTTTACTTTTTGATGGGCCAACAATCAAGTGTGTAACATTCTCGGGCCCCTTAAAAAATTAACTCCCTATAAATAGTTCCAGTAGCGGAGGCTAATAATTCATTGACGTAGAAAACAGGCGAAATTCAGAAGCGCAACCATCAGAAGAATGATTTGATGTCATAGAGTTCAAACGCTGTTGTACTTCGGTCTGCGCTACCACAAATTTGCGCTGAAAATCTCTGTTGTAGTATGAAGGGCTATGATTACGCAAAGACAGCGGCTAGGCCCACTGCTCATAGCTGAATGATTTGCTTACCCGAGTGCTCCAATCACAAGTGTCCTAATTGAGGTTGATGCATGAGTTCCTAAGGGCAGCCCCAACCTTTGTTTGTTGCTCTTCGCCACATGCGGACGTATGTGGGCAATAGTTGGCCTGATGTTTTCTTGAGTGTTAAATGATTACGGTGCGAAAGCGCTGTCTATCTACTCAATGACTACGAACGCAGTGAGCAGAGCGTGGTTGCTTCTTTGCCTTACTTGGTGTTTCTTCCTGCGATGCGAAATATCGCTGTCACTCATCCCGTTAGTGCTGACTGCGTCGAAAATAATCGTTGTGGACGAAGAGTACTCGCAAACGATGATTTCCTTTTCTGCTGTTAAAAAGAGAAACCCTACATTACCGATTCCCCATGTTCTTTGTTATGTAGAGTTTACGTTCCTCCGGAAGGAAGCAGATAAACGAAAACGAGACATTTGAACGGAAGAAAATAGCAGCTGGAGCAAGAGCTAGTAGTCATGCAGGAGAATTGCGGCGAAACTATGCTAACTTCGTTACAGATGGGGAAATGAGCCGTACTTAAGAACCATCAGCAAAACGTTTTTTAATGTCTTCTTGCGCGACATGAATGCACCTCCGACGGCTTGTTTGTCAAAGGAATCGGGTTGAAACTCGAGTGTCACCTATCGCCTGCTGCGGCAAATGCAGGGACAGTTGTTTGTTGACCTGTGATGGAGGGTATGCACAGAACGTTAAAGTGACATGGCGTGAGGGAAAAGTGAAATTTTTCTTCTTTGTAAAATGGGCGGTCAGCGGTCGTATCTGCACCGCGCTTGCCAGAGGTGCCAATTTTGGCAATGTTTTCTTGCTTATGGCCTAATGTGGGAAAAGCATACAAGCAGGGATGTGTTGAAGGACTGGATAAGGAGATCGCGCACACTTTGGCGCATTTCTTCGTTGGAAATTTAGCAACTTCTAAAACTTCTTAGGCCACCATAGCAGGCATGCGCCACGTGCCCATTAAAGCATATGACTTCACGCTTTTTCGTGTATAGAAGTGGCAGGGCCTGGGAGAAAACAGCCCTGCTCAGCTGCACCATGTGTGTGTCGCTCACTGGTATTTGGGAAACACATCGGCAAGTTACTTTTTGTGCAGGCCAAAAGAACCTTGTTGGCCACAATGTTTACGTTTTTTAACCTAAAAATCGCATAGAAAATCAACGCTTCATCTAGCCGTTCTAGTTCTGAGAGCTACTTAATAATACGCTAGTAAATGTGGCTGTCATGAGTTATGCATACGATGAGCCCTGCTACAGCCCAGCGAAGGTTACGACGCAATCCCATTACGCAGAAAAGAAGCTAAGAACCCTTTATATTAAAAAATATCTAGTTCTCTACCTGTAATTTCCATTCGCATTTAGGCCGGAACGACCTGTTCATTGCTGACGTAGTTATTATGCCGTAAGGGAGCACCTGTAGAAAGATTGTCTTCGGGCAAACGTGAAATCTTCCTCAGCACAGTTTTTGCAATTGTCATGTCACTTTTTGGAGCGATAGGATCATACTAGTGCCAAACCGCACTCACTGGTGGCATAAAACTTACATATTCTTTCCATGGCCCCTTTTCTCTATATGTATGCAAAAAAATTGGGCCCATCTCCCCGCGAGGGGGACTCGAGTAAATGCGTCGCATAGGGGGTGGGTGTATTGCGTTAACGTTTAGTGTTTGGGGAGTGGTGGTAGTGAATGCGTTGTATCAGCAGATTCTTGACGTAGTTTGAATGAGTCAAGGATATAAGGCGCGTTCGTAGCCTCCAATTCTGTGTCGGCTTTGTGGCGCAGTGGGTAGAGCACATGTACATTGCGTTCCGCCCGTAGGGTCGAGGGATCGAAACCAGGCGCCGGATAGTATAGCCGGATAGACAACGATGCGGACTACGACGGACGTCAACGCGGGTGACATTGTGAGTTACTGAAGTGCTCTGCATTTAAAACTACGTGAGCTGAGAATAGCAGACCTCTCGGGGTTGCGATGCTGTGTTTATATTGGCCATATCCTCATGATCAACCTGGAGTTATTTCGGCGAGAAATGTGAGCAATAATTCGCACATATTTAGGCATTATACGCATATTTTTCTGCGCAATACGCAGAAAAATATGCGCAATGAAGCCCAGGTGCGCCTTCTACGCGCACAACTTTATGTCGAAAAAATGACCGATAAAAATTGCACGCACTTGCAGAGAAACAAACTTTCTTCCATTATCGGAGCTTTGTTTTTGCCAAAGACGTGCGCACTCATAAATGTGAATTGTACTGTGCTGTTTGCCTCACCATTATCTTTCAGTCTTGTACACCTGACTTTCTGCAGGAAGGTCGCCGATCACGTTATACATATCAGAATACAATGAAAATTTATTCCCCTCTTCTTCACAGTGTCTTACCCTTGTGTGGGAAGAAAATAACCCCCTCACCATAGAATTAGACACATACCGGAATGTGTCCACTGAAGTTACTTATTTCGTACTTAATTTGGCCGTGAAAAAGTCCAGACATATGCCGGTATCCCTCAGTGTCTCTCCGCCAAGAATACAAGACAAAAAATTTGGTCCACTCCAACTCTGTGTGAAAGCTTTCGCAAAACCGGAGCAGTGATTTGTCATTTTTTTAGCTTCCTGAACTTTCCATAGGATTCGCTTTCCTTCGCTGTTGCTGAGCCCTGACGGCTAGATGATGAGACTGAGAATTCTCTTCGCTCCGTTGACGCTTGGCTTCTGCTTCATGTTGTAGCAGAGACGCATCAGCCTTGAGGGATCAGTGTCTTTCGCGGACAAGGTCTCATGGTTCCTCGATCCGTGCCAACTGATCGGCGTCCATGGCAGTAAAGACGGGGTCTTCTTTCGCAGGGTTTATTCCGACAGGCTGTAGCACCCTCTCCTTACAGGATTTCTTAACAGCCCGGGTGCGTGACGCCCAATGACATTACACAGTCAACATCCCGGGCCGCATATAAAGTGATCCGCACTTATAAAGGAATAACAACACGAACGGCTCTACCGTGGTTCGTAGTGTGAGTTTTTGAGGACAACCGGGCTTTCGGCCGTAACCGTGAGCGCCCCTCGCGGTAGGCATGTTCCTAATCTTAATCGCCAAAACAGAAGCAGACACTTTTAAACGTGAACCCACAGCTTTTCAAACGACCGCCACGGCTTCTGGTGTAGGTTTCCCGACACCAGAGTGCACTGACAAAGAAAGAAAAAAAAACAGTCGCGCGACTGACAATTTAAATTGTGATCAAAATTTCTCGATCTGCAAAAAAACGGCTTACAAATGAATGCAAACAACTAAAACTGTACACAAATAAAGTGTAAACTGTTTTTTTCGTAATACTTCCGATATTGTGGGGGAATAGTGTGTGAGGTGCTGATTCAATTTAGAACTGACCCTGACTGCTCTTCCCACACATTTTCTCAACGCCCCTGTTGTTTTTTCGGAGATTTACGCCATTATGAGCTTCATCATGGTATACGTCCGGCGATGCGCCGTTTTTGAGTATCATGGGCACCTCCCGCCCACGTGTTATATATTGTCACGAAACCAAAGACGACGCAGTTGTCTTAAAAAACGCGTTTATTAGAGCGAACTTGTGCTCCCCTAACAGCTCAAAGGATACACAGGCGGCGAAGCAGCAGTCAACAAAGTGACGTGCCCAGGCGTGCGACGGCAGGTCAAATGCAGCGGCGTCTGCTCTGCGGTAATTTATCTCTCGGCTCGGGGGCTTCTCGAACAGTCGAATTGCATCCAGAACACTGTAGATCATAGAATAATATTCTAGGCTGGTGACGCTAGTTCACGACACTCTCTCTATCAAAGGATGTAACTCGTGCGGCATAAAGAATAGAACATGCACTACACTTGGCCGACGGATAAAACAGATAACATAGCCAGGCGAAGCTGGTCGGCAAAAATAAAACTTAAACAAACAAACCCAAAGCATGGTTCGTTGCAATATGAGGACGTATCATAATGTTTTATTCTGTTAGGCCACCTGAATGGACGTAGACAGGGGTTAGAAAAATGCAGATTGCTAATTTGTCAATGGCCTCCTGAGGTACGATCCTCTCGGTGCTTAGGTCACATGTACTCAAATCTTTTGGCTTCTTAGATACCACAAACGTCTGGGTAATTAAGGTGAAAGTAGACGACCACCGATCGATGGATGTACCCCTCGCTGAACATGTATGAAGTAGATTGGTGGAAATGTGGGCTGAATGCATATGCCACTTGTAGCACCAGAGAACCGATCGTGAGCGGTGGCCCGGCTGTTTTCGAAAGCTCGAATCTTCAAAGACCTAAATGCTGCTCTCCAACCTGATTTACCAAACCCTATGCGCCGGGATTTTTAGTATTGCCAATGAAAGTTACCAAAGCGACATTCTCAAACTGTCCGTGTGATCAAACATTTCTCGATCTGCAAAGCAAAAGCTGGCTTATGCAAATGCCAATGCAAACAACTAAAACTGTACACAAATAAAGTGTAAACCGTTTTTTTCGTAATACTTCCGATATTGTGGGGGAATATTGTGTAGCAGGTGCTGATGATCGTAATTCTACAGAACTGTCACCCTGACTGCTCTTCCCACACATTTTCTCAACGCCCCTGTTGTTTTTAATCGGAGATTTACGCCATTAGTGGCAGCTTCGAATTCATGGTATACGTCCGGCGATGCGCCGTTTTTGAGTATGATAATGCCCTTTGTTGTTGATGACAAAGAATATGGGAGTTGCATGCCGACACAAATGTAAAGAGCACTGCATTCAGTTCTCTTACGTAAACGTGTGGCTGATCACTTCCGGTAAAATATGTTTAATCCTTGCGGCAATTTGCGTTCTTTTGGTGTTTCTTTAGCCTGCAAAGACTTCAAGCGAATGAACCCAAGGGGAAGCATAGAAACACTCCTATCTCTTCAAAAAAAGTTGCAAAAAAGCAATCGAAACACTCCTATCTCTTTCAAAAACCCTCCGCGTTTGTCTCAGTGGCCAAGGCGTTGCGCTGCTGAGGCGTTGCGCTGCTGACCCGCCGCGGTGTCTCAGGTCGCGGGTAGGTCGCGGGTTCGATTCCCGGCCGCGCACGAGGTGGCCGCTTTTCTGATTCCCGGCCGCGTGGCCGCTTTTGGAGGCGAAAAGCAAAAACGCCCATGGAGGCGAAAAGCAAAAACGCCCATGTTTCGAGATTTTGGCGCACGTTAAAGATCCCCAGGTGGTCAAAATTAATCTGGAGCCCTCCACTACGGCGCGCCTCGTCGCCTGCGTTGCGTCGACGCGTTAAACCCTACAATCAATCATCAGTTGCAATCGTGCTAACAAACTTTCTTTAGCGAACTCGTATGCATTTTTGCTGGCGCTCGCACTTTTACAGCGAATACACGGAACTTTAATAAATCTACGACTTTTTAGCTGTGTTAATTATTTATAATCCTTCATAATTTGCTAAGGCGGATATGTGTGCTCCAGGAACCGTGGGCAGATACACACTTATAGTTTCTTGCAATTGAAACAGAACCAGCATCCTCGGTGGATATGCATGTCTCAGTGGGTATGCATGTTCAGGGACACGCGTACGAAAAAAAAAGGTGAACCATGCTGACATAGCCTCAAGGGAACTTGATATGTTTCCGGTTGAAGGGACCTTCATTTGTATCCGGTGGAACAAAATAGCTTTTTTGGTTTTTAATTACCCGCACACAATAGGACGGGAATCCCCTTCCCGCACCAGTGAACGCAAATGACGACCATCATCTGTTTCGTAACACTACTCCTACTACAGCATCAACGTGGGTGTTCTACCGACTTCGTACGAAATTGCTTTCGCTTTATTGTAATTGCACCCAACCTCCTCTGTAGCGCATTTGCACTGAAGATAAGAAATAAATGATGTGAAATAATATTACCTGCGTAAGATGAAGTTCTTGTCTGCATAGTGCTGCAAGCTTATGGTAAACTTGAGAAAATTGGCCCAACTACGCACGTTTTGTTCCATGCCAAGCAGGAAGTCTGGATTATGTTTCTGCAGCGTAAGGCGGAACGTCTATATATATATAAAAATCATGTGCGTGTATGCAGTTGCACTTTGGTCTCTTGGTGCAGACACAAAGCTAAAACGACACCGATGCAGACGTTTGGAAGTGAATGCATGAAAAAATGAGCACAAAATTTACAAAATATGTCAGGGCGAACTCTTCACAACTAAAACCCTAGTCACAAGAGGAACAATGCTAAGAATTAAAACATGTAGGGAACGCTCGTTCAATAGATATTTAGAGGCGTGGATGTTTCTTAACTTATCTTTTAGCTCGATTCCTAATCCCCGAAACGTGATTTGCAATCGCCACCCTGACTGCAATATTCTCAGGGCACTTGTAACAAATAAACTCTCGATAAAACATCCAGACACAATGTTTCCGAAGACTCTGGACGCAGCTCTGCCGTTTGTGCACCTAGTCAAGTATTTTATGAAGTTCAAAGAGAAAAATATTGAACTTAAATTCGTCCCATGTTAATAATAGCATCACCATAGGTCTTCCAATTGATAGCGAAGAATCCTTCTGCTAATGTTAAGACAAAAAAGGCTTCAACATCCTTTACACCTGCATGTAGACACAAGTAAGTTTCAGGCTCGTGCACAAACAGCGAACATGCAAAGTTCCTTTCTTATTACCTACCCTGATGTGGCAACGGAAGGGTTTCGGACCTAATAAATTGGTGCGCAGGCTTGGTGTCATCATCACCAAGAGCTAACTAGCTCCAATGCAGGATGAAAGCCTCTTCAATCGACCTCCCACCGCTCCTGTCCCGCGCCCCTCATGCTCATTCTTTGCAAACGAAATTTCTTATTTCGTCCCTCAATCGAGTACTTCGCCTTCCCATTTTCCAGACCAGTCTTGCTGTACGTGCAACAAATGACCGGTTTGCTTTATTCGCACATGCCCCATTGAGAAGTTTAAGAGCAGTTTTCCCAATATGGTTCGAAATAGAACGACATCGCTTTTATGGAACGCAGCCTCCCCCTTCATTTTATCCGACCGAACGCGCCTAGAGATGTCGCTCGCTACTTTGGTCGACTTGACGTACCGAAGGATTAAACTATACACACTGAAATAACGTGCAGAGCAAACTAGAAACTCTAGCGAAATCTCCGTAACAACAATAGGTCTCAAAAAGTTTAATTTTCTATCTAACATAGAGCATGTCCTACAATAATAATAAGCAGTCTGTAAATAAATTGTCATTGCGCTATTCTTTCTATCGCAATAAATTGTGCTGGAAAAAAACCCAGTTTAAGAAAGTTTACATGACTAAACTCATCTCTCTTTGGAAAAACTCAGAAAATAAGGCATACTGTTAACGGATTAGGAAGGAATAACACAAAAAGGAAGAATTGGGGACGCATGAATGTGACACTCACTAAAGTTTTTCCAATTATTTAAGTCAAAATATGCTTTGAATTCAGACGGTACCGGCTGACACTTAGATAGACTTCTCTTGTACCTATCATTTGCTTTTGAAGTGGCAAAGCGTCAAGTTACCAGAGTTAGCATTTGATGAAGAGTAAAAATGTCCTTCGGAACATTCGAGACAGCTTACAGGATCTGAAAAATTAGTATGTTTCTCCCCACCGTTGGCATTTCTTCAGGCATTCTGAAGAAGGCTAGGATTTTCAGTGAGGAATATCTATATTTATGTTGAGTTTGCAGATTTTCTGGTGGGGAACACAGTAAAGGGTATATTCCTTAGAGCACGCCAGAAACTCCGGCAATTCGATGCTTTAATGCCTACAAGCACCGTGACTTGCATCGTAGCTCGCAAAAGGTTGACATTTACGATGATCTGGCCCTTTTTCTATGCGCTGCAACTGAACGCCAAATTCAATATATATCATATTGCACGGCGAACTCTGCAATAGTACCTCTATGTCTAGAGGACAGACGTTACTTGAATTCGACCGTGCAAACACTTTTAGTTGGCGGGAATTGATAGCCCTGGCTCTTTGATTATCAGTATGATCGGTTTTTACTTTCCACATGCTGGTATGGTTTCCTTCGTACACGCTGGGCAGCAGCTTGACAAAGCCTCAGAAACCACATACATAAAAAAAATTACACTCACCTATTTATCGAAAGGAAAACAAATAATTTGTGGCCTTCCACTCATTCAAGAAGTACGAGCTGCAAAGCTGGGTGCAGTCCAAGGACCCCACAAAAGCACGTTTGTCTGTACTTTGCGATTTAGCTTACTTCCTAGCAAATTAGCCTAATGAAACATGGAGGGACTCGAGTTCATTCTGACATGCAAATACGTAGCTGTGTTTTTCACTCCCACATGTAAGGCATCTTACTGTTTCTGTAGCATACCTACCCAAGCCACTCGATCACTCAGGACACCGGACCAGTGGCATATGGGCCGTCTCACGTCTGCGTTTAGACCTCCCGCCAGCACAACGTACCATTTATCGCCGGCCACTGATTTTGTCCGCGAGCGTAAACGTAAAAGAAGCCGTCAAAAATGACACTCTGAAAGCCACTAAAGCTAAACAAGTATTATTGGCGCACTTCGTCATTCCAAGTGGGGAAGTTGCCGTTCATCCGTTAGGGATTCGCAGATACTCGAAGAGCTGGAACTTAAGCAGGCAACGGCGGGGGCAGCTACTTTTCGTATTTTTGCACGTATACGCAATTTGCGCTCTTCCCCCTAGCGTACTACATGCATCTCTCCAACAGCGAGTTAAACCATGAAGGCCTCGAGCGTTATTTTAGCAAACAAACACGACAAACAAACATGACAAACACACGAACAGAGACCCAAAACGCTGGCTTACGAAGGACCGCTGACAGGGAGGATTAAGCCGTGAGTCTTCCATGTTTAAATCTCCCACCAACACAGCGGGTATGTAATTGGTACTGCCATGAAGCACAGCTGCGAGTGTACGCCCCACTCCTTACACCGCCAACCCGTACCCGCATAAACCAACAACCAGTGATGGGGTCACGCAAAGGCATGAAATAGACAGGCGAAATTGTCGCTCGGCAAGTCTTTCAAGCAGAAGTAAGAATATGAGCTCACGCCAGCGTTCCAGGGAAATTGCTTTTTATTCGTGAAGTATTCGCACCTACACTGCAAGGTGGAATTTGAGGGTCCAATGGCGGCAGAGGCCTGTCGTCGCTTATATGCGCATTCGTGCTTCTCTGTATTTCTCCGCAATCATCTCAGAACGGTGCTGCCACCGTCGTCAGCCGAATACACAACTTACGAAGTAAGCGTTAGAGTTTGCCAGACGACTAACCATTGTGATGTGGGGGTGAGAGGTGGATAGAAAAGTCGAAGAGCGGCCCCATGTAAATCGGCTTCCCCGGAGTGACCACTGGGGAAGATAAACATATATTGCTTCGCATTAAAGCACAGCCTACGAACTTTTACAAAGTAACCCGAAAAATCACGCGTCTTAACGCAGTATGCGTTAAAAACTCTATGAGGTGTGATACAGGTGACGTCTTTTAAAAAGTACCACGAAAAATCACCCGTCTTATTGTAGTATGCGTAAACATTCTACGACCTGTGATACAGGTCATATGTTACAAATTTTGCGACATGTCGTTGTAGTTATATGATATGCCATGGGTGGTGCCCTTTTGGTCGAAGCAGCATAACATGGTATACAAGCTGGAAGACAACGTGGAGGATCCATTCGGCGTATCGAAGAATTTGTAAGGTAAAATATTTATTCTATAGCATTCCAAAACCTGGCGCAATCCATACGTCGAAGACTAGCGACCGTAATTGTCGTTATAAATACGTCATTCAATACATAACACAGTCAGTTGAATACGAGTCTCCAAAAAGAAACATTTGTAAAATAATTTAGAAAGACATAAAAGCCCGTATAGCGCATACCATATTGTTTTCTTTGAAACAACGTATAACTAAAAAATATAAAGTACAGATTTTTCAATTCATCTTTCATTGGTCAGCGTCGAAATAGCGTGCAGGCAAAAAATTTCATATATATTGCACGTTGTGGTTCACGAGTCGAACTTGCTAAATTTTGAACTACAAATCAGCGTATGAGGATCTTGACTCTAAGAGCGGAAAAAACAAATAATGAATCATGTTTATATAGCAACTTTAGCAGTTCCTTACGTCTTAGAACAATTGTGACCACAGAAAACTATAATTATTGCAGGGATAGATACGTTTGAAATTATGTGCCTGAAGCGTTAGCTAGAGACAAGAAAGAAACAGCACTGCTTGAAAACTCTACCTACCAATAAATACTCGAAGACAAAAGACAGCCTTTTCTGGCACGGCAAGTAAACTAAATTCGCATTCAATGATGTATAAAAACACTGAAATTCTGTCCCCGGTCAAACCATAGAAACCTGGTCGTATCTAGAGTGTTGACAATTTTTTCAAGTGTAGGTACAGGGTGTACAGGTGCCGGGTGCACGTGTGTACATGCACTTGTACACCTTGGGCGTGCGCACACACAACCACACGGGCATACACTCGCACTTACGAACACACAAACACAAATGGAAACGCACACCGCAAATTTACGCGCACACAACCGTGCACTCATAAATATACACACAAAACGATAAATTTAAATTTCTACCTGCGTATATCCAGCACGTACAACACCGATGTTGTTCTTCAGTCGCGAACTGTTTGACTATTATCTTTAAAATTACATCGAAGGCACTAAAATGGCGACACATCGATATTGAACACTGGTCTATTCAGTGGCGGGATTTGTTAAAATCAGTTCAACGACAAACGGTACGCTTCGAAGTTCAATCGCGTAGGTTTGTTCGCGGACCATCATGTAGACTGGTGAAGCAATGCACGACAGCCTTTTTTGCTGTTTATTGCTTGGTGCGGCTCGACTCAAGAAGAATGAATCACTACCTTCGCAAAACAGTTGCCTGCACGCACGTATTTCAATTCTGGTGGTATACTTATACGTTTTAAAACGTACTTTTGTTTCGTATACACGTTGTGCGCGTTGTTTTATTCCGTCAGGAGAAACGTCCACTCAACGACCGGTTACCTGTAAGAAAAATACACGTCCGGATAAATACACCGCGTAAGAATTTAAAACGTAGCAACCCGATCAGTTTCATATTCCTAATATCCAGAAAACTTTCCCGGAACCATAAAATAAACTGCAGGTTTGTTTTTAGGTTTCGGAAACTTCATTGCCTGCTATTCGTTTCTTTTATGCAAAAAATCTTCAGAAAGCGATTATTGAGTTACGAAATAATAGAAATTTTGAGTGAGTACCCGCCCCAAGTTTGCCTCTCTAGCTTTTCTGTATCAGCAATAGATAACCCGTTTTTGAATACAAGCATAGAGCAAGTTCAAATTGGCGCTACGCCTGTTTCAACAGAACCAGCTGAGCAAAAAGTAATATGCTACATTTATTTCTGGTTCGGTTTGTTCTTAGCATGTAATAAACAACCTGGCAGACTGACTATGCTGCGTACCTTGGAAGTGATTGGTTGTTTTGTGCCAGAAAAACGAAGTAAAAAAACCGTAATAAATGAACTTTTTTCCCCGCACAATAATCACGCGAAGCAAGTCCTTTGATTACTTATTGCTATTGGGAAACAGACACAAATCTGAGCCTTGGTGCGGGATCATGTTTTAGGACACTGGTGATTAGCTGGAAATATAAACGCGCAGAAGAAATTCTTCCGGCATGAACGGTTCAACCACTGCTAGACAAAGCCAGGTAAAAAAGAGGTAGCCCAAAATTGTGCGTGTAGTATTATTTTATGAGTACTTTTCCGACAGCCTTTCCTTTCTGTTCGTCATCCTGCTATATGCGCGATATCTTTCGGTGCCGTGCTTGCAATGAGCCGGCGATCTAGTGATCGAAGTGTTTCACGCTTTATTATGCCTTGGTCGATCATATTGAAGGGTTTACTTGAAATTTCAGTCAAGCTCGTTTCAGCTAAATTATTTCCTTCGCGGTAAAATAGCACTGTTTTCATTTTTATGTTCGCGGAAAATTTTACTCAGCCAACGCTTATGCAACATACTTTCGCTAACACAAGCTTATTTTGAAACAAACAACACTTTTGTTCTCTTGTGGCCCACCCAGTCCAGAATAAGATGCTTAAAACAACTTGCTGCTATTGCAAACAAATTTTAATGGCCCCATTAGGTTCATCTTAGCGGCAGTTTGTTTTACTGGAAAGCTCGCAGACGCAACTAAGTATAATTATTTTTATACTCAGAAAAGTAAACAACATGTATCTCCGAGTGCTTGATAAACTATGTGCGGGATTTGCGCAACAGTTCATAGGGAAACCTACCGTTAACGAAAGCCAGCTCTCGCTGGAGACGTGATAAATAAAAGCCAGCAACTAATTCGACATTTCTGTGACATAAGATTTGTGAGTTAATTATTTACTCCCTGTTGCGAAGGGGGTTTGCCTCTTGTTCGCCCTGCTCCAAGGGTTCTACAGCTCACAGCGTCTGCACAAGCACTTCTGCAAATTAAAACGGCTTCTAAGTTCGAGGCACGTCGCCCATTCTAGTACTGGGTCGGAAACATTCATTACTTTGTTACCGCTTGCAACATGTATGACGCGAAAGAAATCCCATCCGTTGACCTCGTTCCTAGAAGCGGTAGTAATCTTACAAATAAAAAGTTCTGATCTTGTTGCGTCCGATGTCGTTTTCCACTCAGGTGAAACTTTCGTGAACATCAGTAAGCGGGAGTTTTTTTTTTACAAAATAGTACAACAGTTCAAAATAATACAGCTAACCCATAAAAATGGAAAGCCTAAGACCACACGTGAATATCAGACCAGTACTGGTTCCAGGAAGTTTGGAGTTGTCCCTAAAGACAATTTTTTAATCTGAATTAAAGCCGCACAGCTTCGCTGTCTGCTGTATTCAATCAAAAAGGTTAACTTCATATCTTAGTGGGTTTTGTGGCGTGGCTTTTTTTGTGGAGGATGAAAAGGAGCATACCAAAAAGAGTGAAAGGAAAGAGTTTTATGAGTTGAGTGAGGGACGAAATGTTTGGAGTTTGTCGAAAGTTTTGTTTTTTGAAAGGATACGTGGTAACAAAAGAAAACTGTAGCTCAAGAATTTTATTATGCAAATAAGTTCACTACAATATAAATTGCTGCGGGTCTAGTTGTTGAACAGTATTTCTCACAAACCTTAGTGCATAACAGACAACACAAGAGAAACAGACGGAAGAGGTAAGTGACTAATATCTTCTTCTTCCTTGCCAGGGGATTCTAAAGAAGTTATTGTTGTCCCCCTTTTTGACTCTTGAGCAATCCGCATTGGCAGCTGGAAGCTCGCGGGTGGTTATATAGAGTTTGTGCCAGTGAAGACAATATTACTTTATAAGAACAATAGGGGCACTAAATACATTTATGCAAAACTTTTCGTGTGTAGTAACTCCTCAAAATAAACTGGCCCTCCCGCACCCTTCTCCGGCGTGACATTCTCACTAAACCGTATTGAAGACATCCTGCTACAGTACACATTGCTTCTTCTTGCAGCACATGATCAGCGAGTATACGTATCATTGCCGTTGTCAGTATGAAACGCAGTAATGCGACTAACAATAAAAATAAGCACTAACACTGACGTGAAGCTGTGATTCGGGTGTTTCGATGTAGAGCAAATTTTGGGGGAGTGCTGTTTTTTAAATTAGTGTTGCATGCAATACTTAGTTATCAGCCCGTAATACGTTTCCCCCTCCCATGCACACTTCCTGTTGGGGCTGACATACTGCATTATTTAGCAGACCACCCCGAACCATTGCCGTCCAGGCCTTCTTCCTTGCTAGAGTGGCTGCAGTTTAAAATGGCATTTCCACACCATGGCCAGCCTCACCAGCCTGTTTTCGCTACCTGCCTTATTAGATTTTTTTGTGGTTGCGAACATTTCCGCTTCATGCGCAGACAGCCGCTTACGTATTATACACTTAAGCAGATTTTTACGACGGTAAAATAACTTAGCCAATTTGCCGTTTTCAGTGCACCTTCGCCCCAGTAGTAGTAGTTGGTACTGCGGAAAATCTCAAAGCAAATATTTAACCCTCCGGGACAGCGGCTTCACCAAATTGTGAGCCAGTTCTGTGCAGTTTAAGGATGCCAGAAACATGGTAAATGTAACTGCGGTTGCAGATAAAATGCAGAGCCTAATTTATAAACAGTACAATGTAACCGGATACAGTCGTAACGCAGGCCTACTCAATGCATACAGTAGTCATCTGATGATTCCGCAGTCCCGTTGAGATTACTCACTACAGACCTGTTGTTTTTCCGTCACAAAAAGTTTGTTTTTATAAAATAAATATGGTAATATTTATCATTATCAATATTTATTATTTGTAATATTGCACTTCTTGTCATAACATTATAAATTGTTATAAATACCGTGTCAATGCGCTGAAGCCAGGATGAAACTTCTCTATAACCATCAAACCCCTGTAACTGGCCGCAACGGCTAACAGTATTGGAAATAAATATATAAATAAAACCCCTAAAAGCCTATAACCAACAAACCTGTAAAACAGCTTATCTTCGCAATCAGAAAGAAGCCGTCGGGAGTAACTTAAACACATCTGGGGTATTTGGCCTGCTCACTCTGTATCGAAGAAAGCGAACTGTTTACTGGGCAGTGCATTCCCCCACATGAGATGCTGACGCAGTTCCAGCTGCCTTTGTTTTTAACGTTCAAAGGCTGCATCAGCTTGGCTAGATTTGTCTTGAAAAGTGTTTTAGGGGCGAAGTATGTTAGGGCAAGGAATGTTAGGGCCAGGCAAGATATTTCTGTTATGGCAGCAAGTGTAAAATAAACACAAAGTGCAAATACAATTCACTCATGGGTAAGTCAATAATTTATTCAAGATGGCGTGTGAATGGCACCGGAAACCGCGTTCGAAACGCTTTTCTGCCTTCATTCAGGCGAAATATTTCTCACACAGGCAATGTGGTCAGGTAAAGATACGGAGCGTATATCTCAAATTAAACTTCAACTGGCGTAAACTCTAATCCCTTGGCTGTGCAGTTGTCCAAACAAGTGTTTTATCTGCAATAAAACGATTTAAAACTTGCAACTTGACTACAAGATATGTTTTTGTAAAATGAGGACTAAAGCAACACTGTCCCAGATTGCCTGCATGTGCGCGTCAGCGAGAAGATGATGAAAGTGGGTGTTTCTTACACGATAACGCACCTTCGAGTTCTTTTTCATCGCTGGACAACAATTTGTGTTAGCTCTAGATGAGGCAACCTTGAAAATGAAAGATATGTTTCTTATGCAAGAGGATATTGTGCGTTTACGTTTTCAAACCTACACAAATATAGGTTTCACATGGTGTACTTTACTTAAGATATACTTTAAGGGCTTTTTTTTCAGTTGTCACCAGTGTTCGGTTTTTGTTTGACATGCGCGTCATTCGGAGCGGCCAGGGCGTGGACAGGTGACTCACGCCTCGTCAACGCCCTGTCCTGGAGAAATGTTTCGTGTTGTGGACATGGAACTGAAGTTTTTAGGGCGTACTGTAGGTGGAAATAATGGTGGGGTGCAACATCATTGCAGCAGGCGTCTCGACGAGGAAAGCTCTGAATCTCAGAATATACGTCCACGTTTTTTGAAGCATGTCATGCAGGAAGCTGAAGGCAGGAAAGCCACATCAGCGTTTTCTAGAATTGATTAATTTTTTTGCTGCTATTTCCTATGCGTACACATTCATCTGCGATGTGCGCTGACCTTTTTTTACGAAACATAGACGCACGTTTTTTCTGAAAGTTGATTATTATGGGGCAAAAATAAGTAGCGCCTTTTTACGGGAGACAATGACCGCGTATCTTTAGATTAGGCTGCGCAACGTAGAAACGCCGAGACCTACACGGCTTCATCGTCTCAATCACTGGAGCTACCGACAGGATAGCCGTCTTTTGAGCAGAACGGGCTTCCAGCTGAAAGCACTGCCGGTAGGGTATAACGCTTGAAAGCTTTCGTTTCGGCCTTTAGGTGATTAGGATAAATAAATGCCTGAATTTAAATTTGCAGACAGAAATAAACACCTTACACAAAGCTGAAAAGGAGGAAACTGCTCATGGAATTGTCTGCGTAATCGCAATAAGCAGTGACTAAGACTGAAATATGTGGGTCTTTTTTGCCTTTCTAATTGGTCAGCCACGCAGAGGGAGGAAATCCAGAAAAAAAAACGAAGCAGTAGGCAGGTATCCGCAAAACAAACAAAACCAGAATGGCTGCGTAATCAGATATTGTAGGTGATTACAAAGATACTGCGTTGATAAACGTACCTGCGCATTGACTTCTGCCACCATATAATTTAACAACTAATCAAACAAAAATTACGGCTTTCATGCGGGCCCGTTTCTGCTTTGTGTTATCAAGGCAGTTTAAAAATGCATGGCGATTCGTTATGGCCAAGTGACATTAACGGGAAGCTGTTGAAACAAATCAATCTATTGGTTGTATTTTCTGGAATTTGAATATTACCTAAAAGTTTCTCATATATCTGAATTCTCCAGTAACCAAAGAGAAACACCGGAAAGACGAACATTGGTATAAGAGCGATGTTTACTCACAACGCGGGGTATAAATATGGATAGTTTAAGTCATTTACGAGCTTAAGCTCCATATTAACAATTTTTACGCCGTATCTCAGGGTTCTAATGTGATAAAAATTATCAGTGCAACCTCAGACACGTATAAAGAAGCACGTTCGTGTTTTTTACCACTTGTTGCCGTAGTTTAAACTGTTCGCAAAAACAGGGACCAACCAAATTCACATGGATTACACGAAGGCTTTGCCGGACGGCGGGGCACTGTCAAAATCAACGAGGACCATAAAAAATACCGTGTCTTAGGAAACTTTAGTTGGGTGAAGATAATTTCTAACAACCTAATTCAGCATATCTCGAGGACCAGGCATCGAAGCGACGGCTTCCACTTACTTCTCAACATTTCTTTGCAGCAGTATGAACTGTGACTGAATAAGTGGTCTAGTTAACTACATGAGCTTTTCTAGTACAGGACAACAAGCCTACTGTTGAAAGAACAGATCCCGGGCGCAGCTAATAAATTAACTTATTAAAACAGAGCTTGTAAACAAACGTATATGGGGCGACGTATACAAAGACAATAAATGGCGCTTACATTCATTATTTGTGTAAGCAACCACCCGTATTTCACAATATTTTTATATAAAACATGTCGTGGTGCATTACCTTCCTCTTACGGTCCCTCGCCTTTTGAGTGGATTTCACTTTTCGCTCTATTACTTGTAATTTCCTCCGCCTTACACAAGAACCAGTATTATCCCGTGATAGGTATTGGAGTATATTAAAATTGTTTCCTTCTTGTGGGAATTAATTTTCAGGAAGGCTATATATTAAGACTAATAATTACACCCGGTGGCAAAACCTTACGACGGTGCGGTATCTCCTATTTTACAAAAGTTCCCGGTGTATACAGGACCGTGCTAAACACTCCAGAAAGTTATCTTCCAAAGCGGAAATTTCGAACAACGATATCGTCCGTTCTCAATAAGTCATATAGAAAAGAAAATGGTGCACCCAAGGATGGGCGCAACTGCCACATTAGTAGTAGCCGTGATCGTGGCGCTGGTAAACGATGAACAAAAGTTTCTACATCGTGTACCTAGGAACGCCCATGATATATTTAGAGCCTTTCAAGCGTTTATCGGGGAGCGGCAAATACGATAAATGTGAAAAGGTACCAAAGGTGGCCGACAAGAATTATCCGACCTTATAAACAGCCCTTCTATGTTTCCTCCAGCAGCCACTGCATGTGGCCTTGCCCTGGCTGTTCAATGTTATGTAGTTCAAATCACTGTAAAGTAAAACCATATTTTCGTGGCGTTCTTTTTAGTGAAACGCAAACATAATTCCTCCAGTAAAGCATCTAACAACAAAATATATGAACATATCCTATAGGAAATTCTTCCGGTGCACAGTTGCTACGCCGTGTCGGCAGCATGTGGAGTAAGCAACGGGATAAAAAAATGAGCGAGATCAAAATCCTTTCCCGTCACCTATACGGTTTGGATAAAGAGGGCCTCCTGCTTTTCTTAAGAAGTTTCGTGAGATCACATTTTGATTACTGCGATGTTCTATGCAAGACCGCTTCAAAAAGGACTTTAAAATTTCTTTCTCCAGCGCTCCGAAAGGATTCATGAGCTTCGCGGAAACGTCCCTTGCGAGGAATATAGTTCGCGTGAGACCAGCGGAGCTTAGAACATCAGCCCACACAGAGAACTATGAATTGTGCTTGTCATAAAAAACACGTTTGGCATGAATTCGCTTATAGACCTTGAACTTGTTTCCATAGCTTAATGTATGCGGGTGAGCGACACAGCTGACGAAAACGGCGCCTTGGAAACAGCGCATCTATAACAGCAATATCCAACTTCAATGTTCGATTTGGGTTAAGCCTATCGACTCCGACCCGTCGTTTAAGTAAATTTGCAAAAGACACGATCGTACAGTACATTTGATGCGTAAGAACCAGCACCCTTACAATCCCTTTTTTAAAGATCTTTTTAATTCTACGTATGTTCGATTATCGTCTGCACGCGATTTTAAGTTCACAAAAAAATTGTGAATAATAAAAGTTATCGCGTTCGCCTCGCTTCACTGCAAATGTTGAAAGACGAATATCTGTTGCCGTCACTGCCACGTAAATTCCTCTCGTCGCTCTCCCACCAACCCGTCCCACTTTTCCCTCCAGTCTCGCTCCACCTACGATGGATATTGGTTAGGGTAAATAACATTTTACCACGTCCCTCTGCTCGCGCGCCATATGCTGGATAGAAGGTTAATGCGTGACTCAGAATGCCGCCACGAGACAGGACTCATTAAGGGCGGACAGAAGTATGGACAGAACAGTGTTTTAAACGCAAACTTTTTGCATTTCTATTGAAAAATCAAGCGACCTTGTATATTTTAATAAAAGTACACTGCACATACCACTTATGTACTTATATGTTGACGTATGGCCTAAAATGTGCCTGTTGGTTTTTATAGAGTAGTACGAAGTGTATTTCCTGGTGAAATAGTTTGGGAAAATTTTACCTGTATGAACCGTTCGTTTCAGCATTTTTTTTACCCTTTGGCCGGAAGGCTAATTGAAGCACAGACAAACAGACAGGAGGAGAGAAGAAGAGGCGAAAACTGTTGGGTTTTAGTAGCCAAAGAAAGATGGCTGCCTTTACCAATCAACAACTAGGCCAGTGCTATTGCCAAAGCCCGCTTCCATGGAATTGCGCTTACAGCATAGCACTCTACACAAACTGAAACTGAAGAATTTATCCCTTTCACATAGGCTTTATTCGGTGCGTGAATTATCCAGTCGGACAACTCTAACAAAAATATTACCGGATTGTTCTTGTCAAAGTTCTATTGCATGCATAATATTTTAAGTACCCATAGCAGTGTACTCGGTTCCCTGACATTTTGGTGTTTGGGAAACACAATAGAAAACAAGAACGCTTCTGTGGATGCCTTCCGCAGAGGGCACTTAACCACCTGGTTCAGCTCCAAGACCAGAACAGCTGTCGCGAAGGCGACTCCGCCAGCGCAGCGAGAAAAAAAGATACACCACAAGTCGCTATGAAGTAACAAATAAACAACCTCACCGCAAAACGAATAATATAAAAATAAACACAGTTACAGACAGCGTGAATTGTGCTGAAGTAGCGGAGTAATTGGTTGTCTTTGCAGACATTTCCTTTATCTTGCGCTTCTTTGTTGTGCTTATCGTTAGAGTCGTCTGAGCGGCTAAATTTCATATAATTTTTTTCTCACCGTTCCAGCAAACCGTTTCAGCCGTTTTCCGCAACCATACCGCCTTTGTGGATGGCCATGAATTTAGATCAGGCAGCAATTATGTAAGGTTTATAACTTCAGTGTGAACTAATTATGACCAGTAAATGATGCTCCGCTAATGAAACTGTGGTCTTAGCAGCTAATTTTAATATAAATGGGTCCGTGATACGTGCGATTACAAAAGAGGTAGGAGCATTTTTTTGTAATCATACTCACCCCGCAGATGGTCTTGATTCGCCATGTAACAGGCGATATGGGAAAGCCAGCTTACAAACAAGCTTACCCCGATCTTTCTAAACTCGCCCACTCACAAGCTTCACCTCTACACCTAAATGCATAGCTGGGAAGAAATTTTTTAGGGGCAATGTAAGACCTGGTTTTTTTTACCGGGTTTTTCCTACGAATTATTTTCTATAGTGGGATCCGGTTTATTCCGCGGCGAAAGAACCTGTTCCGGAGGTCGCATGACACGACACCAGGGCATACTGTCGACAAGCCCAACCATAGGACCCCTCTGCTGTTTTTGTTGTGTGACCCTCAAATAGTAACAAAGGCATGAAACATAAAAAAAAATCTTTTCTTAAGCAATGGAGCGAGGAACTGAGCAAACAAATTACCAATAAAGTTTGCGTCCATACAATGCCGGTGACTGATTGCTTGTTCCTCATCAACAACCTTCGTTGTGTACATGTAGATGGTAAGCGTAGTAAGTGAATATTCACTCTAGCAAGTAAATGTTCTAGCAAGTTCACGTGAACACCACACATAAATGTGGGTCATTGTATAATTTTAAAAGGTGCCTGGTTTTGCAACAACGTGTTCTTATGTTCTGCTCTTTCTCCGTTTAGACAGCCTACCAGTTGTCAGTTTCGCTTCTGCTTCATGGTTATCATGACAAGCTACATGACGTTTGTAGATAATGTCCGCTTTTACATCATGTTATGGACCAAGAATGAATCATGGTTTAAGTGGAAGGAGAGCAGGAGTCTCATCACGCTTTTGACAAATTAAGAAGTGTTTCACATGTAGATGGGTGCTAATAATGACCACACCCGTAGGTTCGCAAGCCGAGAAAGTGTAAATCGGTTTTGTTTTTATTAAGAAGCAGAAACCAATGCGGAAAGCTGTTTCAGAAGTGCTACCTTTTTTGGGTTTTGTGCGGAATCTTTGATTGCCAGGAGTCATGCATTTTTATGTAACTTAACATCCTTGGAAAGTCCTCGTGCTGTATAATTTCGAACGCATTACATATGATCATCTTTTCAGCGCAAAACAGACAGGACAAATGGTAGATAATGAACATTGAGAAAATGGCCCGTTTTCATCGTCACTACAGCTGGATATGAGGAAGTGTCTTAACTATTCTGGAATAAAATGGAGCTGAAGCGACACGGACAATTTTAGTCGGTCGAATTCGGTGGCCAGGAAATCAGCATTCCGTACTATACGCGGCCTGCATGTCACGGTAAGAGAAGAATGTAATTCAACAGGGATAACGGCGACCTGTCTTGACGAGAAAAACGCCTCTTGGTGAGCCTGAGGAAATTAGGCACGCAAGTGCTTGGAATGCGGTGTTTTCAAGACACGCCGAAGAGAAGGCGGTGCGTGGCTGACGTGGGTGACCGACGTGGTTCACACAGAGGTATACGTTTGAGAAACATCTCTCTTTGTCCCATGAGTCCAGAGATTGTAAACCTGGTGCCTATTCATAACTAATCTTCTCCAAATGCCTAAACGAGGAATGGGATGTATATGCTCATGCACAGAGAGACGCAATTTTGCATCAAAATCAGGACAGGAATTTTTCCACACCCACAAGCAGAATACACAAAACCCTGGCCATAACAAGCTTCGCTGTAAAATTATTTTCATATTTCGCAGGTATCGTTTTCCGTCTGTCGTGATTCTTGTGGAAGTGGGGCGCTAGAGAGGAATTTTTAGCACCGGTGGTCCTTCTTAGTAAACTCTGATGCGGATGAAGGTGTGTACGGTCCAAGCTGCATTTGCTTCAGCTGCAGCCAAGGACTGAACCCTAACCTTATTATGTGTTGCATAATACCCCCAGAGTAAGAAGTACGATAATGCATTATTCGACGAACCACACCGGCAGACAGAACACGTCGCTCAAGCTTCTAGCATGGAACAAATTTCTCTTCTTATAATGATGCCGCCGCGACGCTCGTGAAGAGTGAACAATTGGCTCTGCGCTTAATGACGCCATGGTTTATATGTTTGTTTGCCATAGAGCAACAAGCACTCACTAATGCCGGCAGACCATTAACTTAAACGGCGCTCACCATAAGAAGCTGCAACACTGCAAATGCGACTTAGAGAGCACCTGAAGTTCCTAAACCTCTTTGGACCAGCCTAAGACGACCATTTTGAAACCTCTTCTTGAACCCGGGGATATAAAGTGATGTTCCTCACAAAATACATAACTTGGGACGTCTAAAGTGCTACCCCAGAAATCAATGGAGCAGCCGAATACATTTTGCAACATCTGTCGTCAGAGCTTTTCTGTAGTGAGAGTGTTTCTTCGATCTCACTGCATCATCTACCAATTTTAATAATTGGCATCTATGAGAAACACAGCCTTTGTTAAATAGATTTCGTCGGTGATCTCCACCACCGTAGCTGTGGCTGCCCAGACAAGCACGGTTGTGGTTTAGGCCTAGTCGGAATGAGCCCGTAAAATCCGCTTAGATGAGCTGACGATGAAAATATAAAGAAAATTCAATGATACATCGCTTTAGCGCCTAAAAGAGAAAGTGAGTGCCTTGTGGTTTATTTATTTTCAAATATTTTTGTCAATATTAGGTGAGTGAATTGGTTTCGTCACTTTGAAGGTCTGGAATGGGCCCAATCTTACCCAACTGATCCCATGATTTACCCCGTTAATCTAAGCAAATGAAGCTTAAAACTCAGTTTTATACAGCTCATGAACGACGAAAGCCACCTTTGACTGAAAAATGGAATGTTTGAGGACAGAAAAGCAGCGAAGATTTCTTTTCAGGCAAAAAAATAACGTGTATCAATTAGGGGAATTTCTCAGCCCTACGCTCTAGCTTGGCAGCTCTGCTTACGAACCTACTCACTGAAGTTGATGTTTTAAAAGCGCATGGATGTTCAGGTTTGACTTCCACAATATTTGGGCAGCTGAACTAGTATATTAGCTGAAAATGTACAACGTCCGCTTCAGCAATCATGCAGCAACAGCTATTAGCAGGAACGTCTTTTTTTCTTTAATTCTGTGCTGTTACACAATTCTAGCCTCCACACTGAACAATTTTCAGACGAAGAGGTAAGACAGTTCTTCATTCGGGAACAGAGCATACGATCACCACACAGTGTTTAGATGGTTGTCACTGCAGCAGTTTTGCAGGAAAGAGTGTGACTTTCAGTGTTTGCGTTGCAAATATTTGTAACTGTAGCGGTATAAACACAGAAAATACAACACGAACTCTCGCACTGGGTCTGTTCATTAGTTCGTTGCGCGATGATAGCGCTAGAAATTCAGGAAAAATCATTTGTACGTTCTCCTCCGTGCTCATGAATCATAAATGACAAATTTTGATACAATTGTAGACTATATAAACTTTTTGCGGTACGCTTTATAATATATAACCCAGTTACTCGGGGGTGGTGGTAAAGTGCAGTGAATATTCTGCCATGAATTTTTTTAACTGCAATGCTTTAATCGACGAGCTGCACAAAGAATTTAGAGAAAATTTTAACAGGTGAGTTGTTTAAGCTTTGACCTTGGTCCGGTGGCGCTAGCCAAACCGCGCCGCTTGTAACGGGTGCAACACCACAGATAGAGTACTCTAACAGTGAAACCATCTGTCACGCCTGCTCGTGTATGAGCCCAAGGAGAATAGTCGTATGCTCACCTGTACTATGCATTGGGAGTAATCTTCCTCAGGCCACTAAAACGCAAAAAAATAGCGCAGCTTGCACTAGGGGTGCAAGGCTGGAGAAACTGTCCAGCTGGGTTCGACGTAGCCTTTTCCCAGTGGGATCCGCTATCAATGTGGAGGACCGGCCGGAACAGCTTTGTAAAATCCGGCTGCACTTGGCCTCTCCCCTCAACCCCGAGCCTATAGTGGCAAGAGCATCGCAAAAGCAAACAAAGCTCAGCAAAACAGAAAAAATCCCGGTCGAACCCAGGGCGGAACTGCTGGCCGCCATGGGGGGAAGGGCTCGACCGCTAGCCGAGCTACTATGGCCGCCGGGCAACACCAGGGAGAGGGACAGCGTCCACGAGGCGCTGGGCGGCTACCTGGATGCCTCAGGGCTCCGCCTGGCACTTGACTCTCTGGCCCAGTGACGGTGTGAACTGTTACGAGTTCCTTTTTTTTTCTCGACCAGACTTTGTGTGGGTGGGTGAGTGTGTGTTAACTTGTAAATATGCCCCTCCCTCCCTGTGTTCTGTGAAATGTCACCTCCATCATCTGTCTCTCCTCTCTATGAATCTGTCATCCTCTGCTCAACCCACACACCAGCAGGCGTCCGGTGTCCACCCCTAGGTGTGACAATTTACGCCTGCTGGTGGTCTTTCCTTTCCTTTTTCTTGACAATAATTTCATTCATTCATTCACCCAGGCTCCGCTCTTTATCCAGCCTTCTGCCGCTACTGCAGGCTGGTTCTATATCTTTTTAACGAAAAATAATTCTCTTGCCGGTTCTCTTCTATTTCCTTGTGTGATATCACGGACTTTACTCTACACGAGGAATACGCGCTGGATAAACAAGAATTAGGGCAGTTTTGTGGCATTGGGAGAGAGGTGAGAATGTTACGCATATTCCTAATAGGTGTAAGCTCCGGATGAAAACTGGCGTTACGTAATTTACACCAATTTTATTACATGATCTAAACACTCCTCTTGAAACAGCTTGTGAATTTAGCGTATCTGTTATTTCAAGTCTGCCAGGTCTGTTCTGTAGCATCCGAAAACCCTTACCTTACACGCGTTTGTTTCGCTTGTTTATATACGTAGTAATCTAAGTCTTTATTACCAAACGAAATGTGCTTTTGAGCTCATCAATGTAATATGTAAGAATAGCTTCTAGTTTGTAACAGACACGCACGGCGTCGAAGTACAAAAAATAATCGTAGAAACTAAATTAGAAGAGAAAGGTAACCGCCATAATCGGCGAAAAACCTGCACTTGGGTAAGCATAGACGATTTTGTTCTTGCTGTTCTGTACAAAAACACCTGAACGCAGCATGAAAGTTTTTACCTTTGTTCAAATAGGCGTGACACAAACAGTACCATGGCGACAAGGAATGTCAACATACGTACAGGAGATCCCATACTTTTTGTTGAACTGCCGCACAAGCTGAATTGAATGTTTCAATTGAAATCTCATTGTAAGCAGTTTCTGCAATATTGTTATGGGTAACATGGTAAAAATCACCATAAAAATAATGTACGACTGTTACTACAAACAGGCGACGAAGAGAATCGCGAAGTTGTTTTGATGCGGAAATGAAATACGCACCGCGAAAAGTCCTAAAGGCCTGCGAAATGACAATACCACTACATTACCCCGGTAGTGCTGCGCGAAAACAGATAGCGCCACATGTGGGATGAGAACAAAGGCTGCGGTTCAGCATGACGTATGGTAAGTTATCCAACGAGAAGGTTCCTCCTGAAATCAGAGCTGCCTCACACGCCTACTGTCCCCGCCGTGGGTGGCTCAGTGGCTAAA
>CM023458.1:103841339-103902176 GCA_013339765.2 Haemaphysalis longicornis | reverse complement strand
TAGTAGACCACCCTTGAATCTAAGCACGCAAGTTGCGAAAAAAGCAGCGAGCAACGCGCTGCGAGGTGCCACTTCACCTCACAGCGGACAGGAACGCTCCCGTCACTTCACTTTGGGGGTAGTGACTAGCTGCGGCAGCTTGAAAATCGCACCCGCACAGGAAGAAGCGGCTGCGACGACGTTGGGTCGCGGTAGAGGTATCGCCTGTAGTAGGCAGCACACCTAGACTCCCAGTGGCGCCACGGGACGAAGAGAGGCAATCTACACAGACGCTTTGCCCTGTAGCTGGTAGGGATTTCGCCTCACCACGTGGTGTCTGGTGGGGTCTACGCAGCCACGTCAAGGTCTAGACCTAACAATACCAATAGTAACTGCGTGTTAGAACGGCCGCCCCCGCTACCCATACTGGATTGGTTAGGCTTACTGAGCTTCAAACTTCCAGGTCCCGAAAAGGTCACAATACTCGCGGTAGTGCAGTAAATTTTCCATCCGCAGTTACGGCTTACTGCGTCCACCGGTGGGAAACGAACTACTTGGCGCACACATTACTCATCCCGGACATATAACGAAATATCGAGAAACGACGCAAACAAGCGTCCAGGCATAGTTTTGAACTATGCTTGGTAATTTTTAACGAGGTGCTGCAGCCACGGAGTTGCGAAATAAACGTGGCAGTGCTTACCTCATATTCTCACAATAATATGCAAGGATATCTACCAGATAGAACTCCTGAGGTGTTTTGTTCGGGTGGGCTGACGTTTAATTGCAGTATTGCGATATGTCCCTGTTGGTGTTCTTATTATGCTGTGCTTGCAAATGTTACGTTGTAATTTACGTATGTCCTTTCTAAATCTTCTTACTCAAATATTTGCATTCATAAAACTTTGTAAATGCCCGAAAGTGTTACTGTTATTATTACATTGTACGTGTATGCAGAATATAGGCGCAATGTATTAGGTGGATATTTTGGAAATTCTTTACCTTATGCGTTATTGTAGGAGTTCGTAGGGTATGCTTTTGTTTTCTTTTAGATAAATAACTGATTGGAATTTCTTTTATCCTTTGTGTGCTTGTTGCTATTGCTTTGTATGTGGTTTCTGAGGCTTTGCAAAGCTGCTAGGCAGCCTTTACTCGGGAAACACTATTAAACACCCGGGAAACACCCTGTATACACCAGGAAGCTTTACCCAGCAACAGCACACTATTTCTCAGTTATAGGAATCGCACGTGGGGTGTCTGGGCATAATATAAAAGCCATAGTTAAAGAAATTTTTTTTTCTCCATGGCGGTGCAAATATTATCGCAGATATTTCAGATTTTCGAGGAATACACCCTGACCGCCAGATATTTCTACATAATTTATACCACGAGATTATTTTATCGTGCATGATCAACTCGGCGCACGGGCATTTTTTGTTTTGCCTTCGCGAGTAAAACGGTCCTCGCGGCTTGAATTTTACGTCATCATCACAGGGCATCAGCCGGTGAGCCATTGGGGTAGGTGCAAATAATATTGCACAACGGTAAATGAAGTCAAAGCTCAAAACCCCCGCCCCCATCAAAAATATATCTCAAAGAAAAAACTCCCGCCACACCTTTGGAGAATCTAAACACAGCATCGCAACGCAGACAGATCTTCTGGTATTCAGCTCACGTAGACTTTTTACAGGTACAAAGAAAACATACAATGGTAAGAGAAGGAGACTTTTGTGCTATCTGTGAGTGCGTTTCTGCAGCAGTAGTGATTCTATTGCTAAAAAAACCGAATAGCAACGAACGTCACCTGATCATTGAAAAAAGTGTACTGTCGGAGATTTCATGGTTTGCAGGTACAAAACAGTTTTCAGCTGAGCTCCGTTACGTCGAAGCTATGCCACCAATAAACAGTTCATTCCTGCGAAATTCCGAACGGCCAATGACAGGTAGAAATTGGATATTTTTAATATAAGTGTTACTTAGCTTTTTTCTGCGTAACCCCATTGCGTTGCAATTTGCGCCAGGCTGTACCACCGCTATTCCGTTGCAAGATTCAGAGTACTGCATTTAAAATGTGATTACTGCATAGCTCTTAGCATCACGGCGGATACATGGATCTATGGTTTTCCGTGAGAGGTGTACGCAAAAGGGACAAGCGTAGGTGCTATCAATGTGTGTCAAGCCTGCCTGATAAAACAATTGACTGTTTTTCTACAATGCCAGTGACTGACGCCCACAGTATACAGCTGATAAGTGGTGCCTGCTCCAAGGTTATGCCACCTCTATCCCCAACAAGTGTAACATATCGGGCACCTGTGCTACGCTATCCGCAGCAGGGGAAGAATCACCAGGCCTAATGACAGCTACAGAAGTAGCGACAGCTCCGACGAATAGACTCAGCATAATATTAATAATTTCCTCATCCACTGAAACAACGTGCTCCTGTTTGTAGGCCTTTGACACATTATGGCATACAAACGCTGCCAAGACGGGCACCTATAGCTATCGCGGACGCAGATAAGACCGTATAGCGCACAGTTCCCTAGAGTGTGAAGCTGGCTTCCTCCTGTCGCGGATTAACACTTCCCTCACGTTATCTGCATACGTTTCAGATCGGGAGAAGAAACAACTATCCCTGCATTTTGCTTAGGGAGCCGGTGAATGATTCTGGAGATTCAAACTGATTGCTTCGACGAATAAACACTCAGGCGTACACACATATTTCTAAAAAGCTTAGGAAGAAAATCATTTTGTTTGCTAGTGGTTGCTAAGCGGAACCCATGTCCCCATCAATAGCGCCGCTACCACATTTCCACTAAACTTATCCAGCGTGACCTGTAACCCCTGCTCTTGCTGCTAACTTCCTCTTCTGCTGACTCTAGTTTGCTTTTTATGAGCCTTCATCGCAATAAATCGCAACTATGGAAAAACACATCGTGAAAAGTAATGTAGGTTGTGTCCTTTTTACCAGCAGAAAACGTAGTCGTAGCCTCAGAATACTTTAGGACCTCACGGCTGCTGTGGACGGGGTCAGCACTACCCAGATGAGTGACAGCGAGTTTTCGGATTCAAGGCAGGGACATAACTAACTGAAAGAAGCGATGATTTCCTATTCACTGCCTTCAAGTGATTGAGTAGACACACGCTAGTTCTGTGCCCGTAATCAACTTAAGAGAAAAGGAAACACCAAACCAACCTTTGCAAACATTCGGACGCATTCTACCAGCGGCAGAAACAGGAGTTTGCGGGAGCCTTCAGAAACTCCTGCATCAACCTCAATTAGGACACTTTCGATGGAAACCCACGGTTAAGCGAATTATTCTGGTATGAGCAGTGCGCATAGTCGATGTCTTTGTCTAACCATAGCTCTCCCTAATAGAACAAATATTTTCGTTGGGAATGTGTGCTGGCACCATACCAAACTGTCTGTTCAAACTCCGTGCCATGAAATAACTCTGCCAGTGGTTGCGCCTTCTGAATTCTGCCTAATTTCTTAGTGAATATATATTACCCAGTTGCCGAAGAAACAGTTCATGCGGCGTTATTACCTGAAGGGGCGTGCAGACATTACGCAATAGACGGTTGCCATATCACAAGCTAAACCTTAAGAAGCACAAGAAACCCTACTGGTACATGCCTTTTCACAAGCTTATAGATTGTTCTGCCAATTGTACCTTTGTCTTGCTTGTCTAAGGATTTAACTCTTTCAAGTTGCACTTAGCACAACACGATTGCATGATAAAAAAGGGGACAAAAACATTGCGCAATATAGCACAATTTGAAATAACTGGCTTTTCGTCGCTCACAACTGCTTTCCCATTCCTAAACACTTTTTTATGGGTGAAAAAGATACAAGATATAAAACCCTCAAATTTGGGGCTGCAAAATGCCAGAAGTGACGCACTTCAAAAAAATAATACAGAAAGACAAACTCAAGCAAATGATTCACCATAAAATTGATGCGAAGACGAAGCTTATTCAGAATCTGAGGATCAGAAATTTTACAACCAAACTCTATTTCGGGCGTTCGCTGTGTCTTCACTGAATTCTGCTTGCAGTTGCTAAATAATTCCCCTTAGCGCAGGTGCGGCAAATTAGCATATATACAAGAATTTCGCAGCCGGTTCAGGTGAAGACAAAGATGCGAAACTCGGATCCAAAGCGCCCGACAGCAGCCACAACCTGTTTGACAAGCAGACCAGTCTATAAGTTGTGCCATCCAGGTGCGTGGTGTGTTTCTGAACAAGTACATGCCTTTGTTGTGACTGAGCAAAGCGAACTAGAAAATACGCAACATCGCAAAAGTATTATGCGCATTCTTTTGCGTACTATATCGCGCATATGCTCCACTTGCAACGTTCCCGGCATCAATTTCAGTTGCAGATGACGTGCACTGATATATTGCAGACCGAACTGATTAATCAGGCCTTGGGAGAATGGAAATTTCTCATAGCGAAGCGTGGTCTCACACTAGAGTGTGACCTTTATAAAATGTGGGCGCACTCCGTGATTTCCTAATATCAGTGTTTCTTTGAGGCTCCGGGGAAAACTCTCCGGCAATAGGATGCGTTATAAAGGCTTTATCTTTACTTGGTCTATCTAAACGTAAAAATGTTTGTGCATTTGCGTGTCGGTTACTTGATTCAACCTCCCGGTGCCAGAACAGATGTAGAAGCGCTTGAACACAATGTGTATATAAACAAAACCGCTCCAAACTTCAAGAACTGCTTCTATAGCTTATACATGTTCCCGTCCTTCAGCGCAAAAAAAGCAAAATATATTTGAGGAAAAATATAACAGCACAAACTTAAGTACCCGCGTGCTTTACAAGTTTGAATTTGTGGTAGGACAACAAATAAAAAACTCGTTACAAATGGTGTCGAGCAGAGGCAAAATAAAAGCATGCTCTAAAGCAAGATTTCCGGAGGTGCTATATTTGCAACAAAAACAAAAGGTCTCAAAAAACCACCCGCGCGTCGTGCGAATGCCCAAAATTGGTATTACATCAGCAAACTTCAATTGTATTATGTATAGAGGAGCGGCAAAGGAGGATTACAGCGTGAGTGAGGCTGGAGGAAGAAAAAGAAATAGAGAAAAGGCAGGGGTAGCAGAAGACTATCGTCTTTCAGCGAGATTTGCTCCGCAGTAAGCAGACACGTGGACAATATTTCCTCAAAGCCACACAAGGCTACCTTCCACAGCTAACCACCACTTACGCTAACTGAGTGTTATCTTGAAGATAAGTCATCACGATGACGGCTGTAACGACCAGATATTTTCTGGAAGCTTGCTTAACTTTTCGATGTAGGGTTTGTAAGGTCGCTATGAATTAGCCAGCCGGGCGCCCGGGCTGCGCGTGAGAACCCGCCGCCTGTCTGGCGACGTAGCACTGCCGACACTGCGAGCAGTCTACGCCAATTGGTCACGCGCGCGCGGGAGACGGATCCTCTGGCCCACCGAATACCACAAGGATAATCCCCCATTGAGAAGTAAACAGTGCCGCCGGATTCCAGGAATGTCTGCTTACGCGCGGAGGTGGTGGGATTACCGGCGTCCGGACAAGCGCCGCACGAGTCTCTATTGTTAACACGCCCGGTCAGCATGACGCACAGTCGCGTCTTTCGCTCTCATCCCTCGGGGTCGTACGCGTTTTCTGGCCCGCGGGCGGTCCGTTGACCTGAGAACGAGGGCCTCATTGAATATTCCGTGACGTGCTAATTGACAGCTGTCTACGTATTCGGGCACTCCCATGCGCGTGTACGAACGCTACAGGGGCGTTCCGAGAGAGGGTGATCTCGAGGTTTTAAAAGGCCGAACTTGGCCGTTGGAAATCGTTCTTGTCTGAGCGCTCAGCTGAGCTGGCAGTTCCCGGCGAGACAAGGAGTCTCGACCGTTAACGCTAGGTTGGGATTTGTGAGCCCTAGTCGAGGTTAAGATCGCGTCGGAGGTTTAGGGTGCAGCGCCGCACCGGGCAACTAGACGGATCTTGCGGCGAGACAGGGTTCGGCCGTCGTTTCTCGAGCGGTTTGTGTACGCTCCGAGAATAGGAGAGTTAGACGAAGTTAAGAAGCTCAAGTGATTTGTGCGCCCTTGGAGCTAGCGTCTAGCTGAAGTTTGAAGTATTTCTTTTCATTACTCATGTACCCAGTTTTCCTACTGTAATAGCTGTATATAAACCTTTGTTTCATTTAATCAACCCCAACGCCTTGAGTTCGTCAATTCGACGCCTCTCCAGAACTTCAACACCATCGCCCGCCAGCCTCCTGCCAATCAACCGGAGCCCGGGCGATTGGGTTCCTGATCGACACCGGACTTCGGGGAAACGATCATTTACTGGGTTTTTATTTAAGCTAAGCCATGAAGGTGCACCACTGCCTTATGAAAAAAATATCACAGCGCAACAATGGGAAAGCCAAATAAAATTAGCCGAATAAAGACCAAACAAAAATAAAAATCCTAGCAGGTGGTAACGCGTTCGCAATTTTATATGGCGTTAACGCAGATTTATAATTCCAACTTCCCAAAAAAACTCTCCCAAAAATTTCGTGACTTTATTACCCAGTAATGCGTTCCTTTGGAAAGGCATTATAAATGATCGAAGTGTAATGCCACTAACAAAGCGTCACTTGGAACTCTGCGTTAGGAGAGGATGCGGCATTGGGAAAAAATTCAGCTCAAACTCTGGAGCCGAACAACGCCGTTCTCACCACGATCAAAAATGTTTTCCTTATAATACAAAATCAAGAATACTAGTAATGCGTTTCCTGTTGGAAAGGCATTATAAATGATCGAAGTGTAATGCCACTACCAAAGCGTCACTTGGCACTCTGCGTAGGAGAGGAATGCGCATGTGGGAAAAAATTCAGCTCAAACATCTGGAGCCGAACAACGCCGTTCTCACCACGATCACAAAAAAACTTCCTTAGAATAAACAAAAATCAGGAATATACGGCTAGTGCAGCTTCCTCTACACCCCGTAAAATTCCGTCCTTATGACCAATATCTCCAACCACACACACCATTTGCAGGAGTCTAAGGACGCTGCCACAAATTCAAGCCTACATCTGAAGTCAAAGCCAAAATTTACATCTTTCAAGCAACGCAATGTTTGTATAAAGACGACAAAGTGCCATGCTGTTGCCGTTTATTTTACCACTTTCTTTTCGGGAGCAAAAGAAGCGCTGGCATTCCAATAGCTTGTCCGAGGCTCTCTTGGACGCAACTGTGTAATAAATCCACCCAGCCAGAGTGCGCATTCCGCGTTAAGATCCCTGAACAGCGGCGAGCAAAGTTTTACACCAAAAACAACTACGCAGCTCCAGCCGCGCACATGCCCTGGAAGCACTTCGGGAACACACGCTTCCGCAACCGAACACAAAATGTAAACTGGCGATCTCGTGGGTGCTTTATGTGAGTTTATTCGGGAAAAGGAATGTGCACGAACATGATAAAACGCATGAAATACCTTCAATTGTTTCTTAGGGTATTGTCACTCCGCGGAGAAGACGCAAGGAGTAAACTATAAACGAAGGCGCCAGCGGGTCCTCAACGGGCGTAGTTTTACTGCAGGGGTATAAAGGAGTTATTACAACGATCGAGGTCATTAAAAAGCGCGACTTAACGGCTCGCAACGGACGAGGTTGCATAGTGTAGTGAGCGTAGTAATAGATTTGCCCATTGCTTTAGTGAATTCCGGAGATGGAGACTCTGATAGCAGTGTTTGATCAAGGACGACGACAGATACGTTTTTGTGGTGCCACGGACTCCTTATTTCTTAGGCCCTCGGATTCACCTCAGGAGGTGTATGCGCGCTTACGACTCTAAAGTGTATGGGGAAAAAGGGAAAGCGAGAATAACGTCGTGTAATGGCGATTGCCCACTTCAACTAATTTGAATAGATGGGTCTGGACAGTCCTATATATTGAACTCTACTTTAATCTTTTACCTTGTGCTCCTCTTCGTCGCAACAAAAAATTTCCGCTCGGCTGGATAAAAAAAAATCTGGTGTAAGTAGCTCAGTTATTGAAACCAGCCACATAAAAATACACATAAAACCATTTACCAAAAGACGTGCTTCGAGGGCCTCAAATTCTCTTCTTTCGTTCTGCATTTGCGAAGGATCGCATAATAAGATGGCTTCGGTTTTTCAGTTTCTTGACTACGTCCAATATCTTCATTTTAGTTGGGCTGTCCACAGGCTCGCCGAGCAACCAGCCACGGAGGCTATGCTTGAGAATATCAAATATGAATCCTGCTTAGCCGTGGACATAAGGGGTAGGTTAACTAAGCAGTTGTAATGAGGACTTTTCACACAAATGACAGCATTACTTGGTGGTCAGCGAATGAAAATTGCTGACGTTATTGTGTCAGGAGGACCACTTAACAGCACATCTTTAACGCTTAAGCTTTTTAAGTGTAAACCCCGCAAGTAATGCGTTTTTGTGGCTAACGCACAAAATGCGCAAGTTATGAAGAACTCAAATATAATAAATAGAATGTTAGCAGCTGCATTATTGGATATGCAGGCTGACAAGCCGAGATATGGCGGCGAGTTTTTTTACTTTTACGGGTTACACAAGCTAATTCCAAGTACATCGATAGTGTTATGTTACCCAACTCCGGAACTGCTCCTTCACTCGGCTGACATCAGTAGCGTAACGTATGATTGCATTTCAAGTCTCGTGACTGACCGTTGACGCTGTCTACAGTAATGGTTTTACGTAGTGTCTGAATATTAGGCCATTGCGCTCCACAATATAATCCACCACGACTCCTGTTTTTCTACTCCTGTTTTTCTGTTCGTTTATTACTTTTCTTGACAAGCCGAGAAATAGCATATAAAGAGCCTGTTGGTCAATCATATATTTTAACGCTTTTCTCTTTAACACGGAATAAAAAAATTCCTTCGAACTTTGCAATGTTTTCGCCCGGAAAGCTAACACAAAGCAGGCCTTTATTACAATCACAAAAATGGTGCTTTTATAATAAGTCAGAGACTAGAGTGAACATTAGTTGAACAACAGGATTAGCATTGACTTCTAATAGTAAGAACACCGCCATCGTGTGCTTAAATCTTTTTTTTTCACCATGGATGACTATGTCACTGCTTGTATTTCTGCATTGTATTGTGTCATTCTGCTGTTATATTGACACGTGTTGTCAATGTGTTATAGCTCTTTAATATAGCTGTCGTAAGCGTACCGAGTCTCTTTCTTTTCTTTCTGGAATAATATCTGCATGACGATACACTAAGCAGCTTTGACTGCTGTCATTAATATTGCAAGGATGCTTCAAGGAAATACGACGAAGTGTGATCTAAGTAAGATTTAGGCAACCGCTACAAACGCAAGCACATTTTCTGCAGTAATGAACTGGCCATTAGGTTTATTTATTTATTTTTATTTATTTAATTATTTTATTTATTTTTTATTTATTTATTTATTTATTTATTTTTATTTATTTATTTATTTTTTATTTATTATTTATTTTTATTATTTATTTATTTATTATTTATTTATTTTATTTTTTATTTATTTATAACGCGGGGCTTCGAAATTTCACATGATATTCAAGCTGGAAGCACTTCTGCCCACCCACACAACCATTCTCAAAGACGGGTAAAAGTTTCCGCGTTCACCCGCCATGTTTTGTTGTAGCCATTACTGCCCAGCTTTGGTCTCGTAAACGTGACAAAAAATTGAAAAAGTAACTTCACGGTTAAAATTGGCCACACAAGAATTATTTATGATAAAATCGACAACCTATACACGCGCATAGCAGAGGTAGTTTGTCTTTATTTTTTCACACCGCTGATGTTTAAATTGCCAAGGTGCCTTGGAATCGTAGATCGAGTTGTTGAAAGGGGAAAAAAGAGAGAAAAATAGTCACAATCGTGCACCTAAAATATCAAGTTTTACTCTTAAAAATTGTTTTTTTAAATACAGCGTGCAAAAAACTGTGCCCTAGAGTATGACCGTTGCCGTTTCAAAGATCTTTTCGAACCTCAAACGTCGTTCGTGTTGCTCCTTTGACTCTAACAGAATTTCAAGCAAAGTCCTTTGAAAAACGTCGTGCAGCAATTGAAAGGTGGCGTTTAAGGGAACTAACACTCGGTTAAAAAGTCTTTGAAACGTCCGTGTAGCAGGAGTATAATAAAGCAAAGCTGCACATGTTTTTCATGGCACTTCAAACGACGTAAATGCGGACGCCTACATCCTCGATAACCCATTCACCTTTGATTGTAGAGCCAAACACAACAGTTTTGTTTCTCTTTCGCGGGGTTTTCCACCGCGCTACAACCAATGGTGAACAATTTTTAACTTGCCCAACTATCTCCCCACCTCTCGGGACACATAGCAGTTGTTGCTTGATACTACCGCGCCGATTCCCTCCCATGTCCCCAAACTTCCTCCAAAAGGTTCTAGAGCCTTTGATTCCAATAAAAGTTTTCCATCTCCTCCTTTGAACGCCTCGCCTCGGAACGTGGTGCCCATTTCAGTATGACCTTCCACTCTCCTAGTTAACAGGTCGAAATACGTACACTCGTAACTACAGGATACGATATTGCGTTTTCACCGCCCCACTTTGACGAGCATTAACACCGTCTTCCCGAAGGACAAGTGCAATAAAAGCGGCCTCCGAAGCCACGTGTGTAATAGTAACAGCCGTTGTACCTATTTAGAAATATTACAGGATACGAACGAAACAAGTTAACAGTCGTTCCGTAACTTTTTTACGACGTGTAGGCAGAACTTGTATTGGTAATAGGTGATGTTTAGAACAGCATGCCTTGTTTTATAACACACACGGACGTTTGATGCGTGAATTTCAAGCCTCACTCCGATTCTTGCGCACAAGCGTCGTTAACGGATGAAATTCTCGCGTTAACGAAATTATTGCGTGCGGCACATATAGGCCTTTCAAGGCTACGAAGGTTTAACACGTCCATTTTACGGCGAGGATATGAGGAATACGTTGGTCAGATTATATCCTGTCGGTTTCATTCTGGACAAAATAATCTTCGGTGTGAAAAACTTTCTTGCGGAAGTTTGGAAAACTGCAGCCCTAAATCTAAGCTGACATCTTAGAAAAATTGTGATAAAGCTACCGCTGAGATGACTTCACCACTCAGCCAAGCTTTAATTACTTCCCATAACTTGTTTCTGCATACTTCTAATTGTCTTCTGTATGTACACTTGATTTAACGTAAGAAGTTTGGTTACAGAACACGGTTTACCTTGTATTTTATCGAAACTGTCCCTAAACCAATTATACCCTGTTCCATAGTGAGGAATGCTATATAACTATAAAGCTTTTATGGGGATGGTATCATCGTTAATTACCAGTCGCAGTTTCAGCCAAAATACTATAAAGGCACCGCTCAAATGTCTTTCTATGATCATCGTAAGGTTCCGCAGAGACACAGTAAACGGACACCCTGTACTTGGTTCCAAGAATACAAATGTTGTCCTTCCATGTTTCTTGAGTAATTACACAGGCGTGCGCGAATATGCAATGAAAAATCATTTGCTTCGTTTATTACACTCGTTTATTCTCGCCTCACTGGGACACTGCCCCAGTCAACATGCTTGTAAATTATTGCTAAACCGCATGTAATGAAAATATATTCGTAATTTTGCAATTGCACTTCAATTATTCTTTCAGCATTACCGCTGTACAGATATTTGAGCGAAGTCTAATGTCAAATTATTTTCGAGATTTTTCGTTAAATCGTAGCTGATAGCCGCTATACTCATCTGGATATATACAAATCTCCTTTGGTGTTAACTTCACTGAGGTCGCTGATGGATCAGAAGAGTTTACATGTGAACAAAGAGGAGATACCAAAGGTAGCGGATAAAGTACAGTGCAAGCACAAAAGATAAATCGTGAACTACTCCAATTAGGCAGTTGCTGCGGAACAACATTTTTTTGTGTGTCCAAGTGCTCTCTCACTTCAGGTGAACATGACAACCCATGAGCACGATTTTGTACACCCCTGTAGCCCACCGTTGAAGGCCAACGTCCAAAATTTGTATAATATCTCCCTACACTAATTCAACTTACCGTTCTCATCAGCATCATGCACAAAAAACTGATTGATATATGTTATTTTCTTGAGCACATACGTACCTTAAGAAGTTTCAGCACTCTTAGACCGTTCTGGACACGTCGTAGACGCCGGAATCAGAGCCGGGGGTTACAATGAAGGTCCCTTCATCCCGAGTGGTCGGAGTGGGTCTGGCTACCACCCTCAAGCGCAGGCACAATTACATTAACATAAATACCCAAGAAAGTGCAGGGGACAATAGCCTCGCCGGTAGCGTAGAGCGGTAGTCAGACAGAAAGCCATGGGTTCTGGCCACACACGGCGAGCACATTTTTCTCCACTTTCGTTCTATCTTTCAAACATCTCAAATCTGTTTCAAGAAGGATAAAAGACCACCGCCTTTCCCTCTGGTTTTTCGGCGTTCTTGAATTGTTCACGTTCCACCAAGTACGTGAAGCGCCCGGGAGTGCCATCACGTGATATTTTTCATATTTGCGGGTTTCTGTATCAGTGAGAATAAATGAGTACGCAATAAGTTCTTCGCTGAAAATACCGCAGTTAGATGCATATAGTGGGTGCCTAAAATTGCCCCCTTGGCACTGTAGTGATTGGGACTGTACTTCTCGAGTTAGGAAATAATTACAATTAATCTAATCTCACAAACAAAAAAAACTACTGTGCGCTAATCCACTGTACTGGAAACATACGGACTAGGTTTTCTTCTAGCGACGCCATGCTCTTTATTTGTTAAATTTTCGTGAATGATAGCTGGGACACACCTCATATCCACAGTGCGAGTAGAAGTGTCGCGTTATCATAATAACTCGGTTGTACCAGACCAGTGGCAAGGCTTAGCCGCTTCATCGTACTCTATTGTCGAAGCTCCCAGCATTTTACCTTGCATAGACAAGGATTACGTGTCACTATCTCGTAAGCAGAGTTTCATGTGAAGCTATTTTAAGTTCTGCCCTGCATCAGCACGAATCATTTCGTGGTTACTGAGGGTATATCAAGGCGCTGACGACAACGTAAATGGTGCAATGACTTTCGGGCGCACGGATTGCCGTAACACTCATGAACACGCGAATGCCTCCCCAAGGGAGCCAATTATTCCAGGAGGGTGGCGTAAATCGCGTACGGAGATGAAATAAAGCCCCGTCATATTCTTGGTTGCCTATTTATATGGTGAATTTTATAACATATATAACTTCCACGAAAGATTTTCTTGAATACTGCAGTTTACCATCTTTATGGAAGGTCAGATGTGGAGCTCGGTTCTGTGTTGTGCATGTTTCAAAAATGTCCATGCCATCTTCTTTTCAATTGCAATGTACGTCCTGCATTGGGCGCATTTGCTTGTCCTGCGCCATAGCCTGTCTTCTACTTTCAACCAATCAGAGGTAACTCAAACTGGAGACTTTGAAACGCAAAGAAAAAAAAATGAAAGACTTAGAATTCATCCTGATCAACGTGCATGAGAGCGGAAGTTCATAGCTCACAAATTTCTGCTGCTTTACAAGGTGTGCATAGGGCGATGCGCGCGTGAATTTAAATTTTTTTGTTGATAGCGGGTTCGGAGGAAAAACAGAGCTGAAAATGTTTGATGTAGGCAGTGGGCTTACCCGTCCTCACTCGACGGTCGCTCTTTCATCATAATTTGATTTTTGGGGGGGAGGAGGAGGGTTGTTGGAGTAAAGCGTCCGTTCCAAATTTATTCTCTTTATTCTCCAAAGTTTCTCCTTGTAGGTAGTTCCACAAAATGCAAAATAAGAAATTTGTGTGGAGTTTGTGGAGTCCTCCCCAAAAATTGCGATTGAATATAAGTTTATGACCGAAGCAATTACACAACTTTCGCAATGGCCTAAGTGTACCGGCTGTTCAATGCAGCTAGGCCCTAACTTGGCTATCAGAAACGTCGCGCCGAAGTTGCGGGTCGACATCGGGTTTAGAAGGGCAACGGTACAGTTCAAGGCATTGATGAGCGACACTAGTAACAAACTTGTAATAAATGACACGAATCGATTTGTGTATGGAATTGGTAAGAGTGGGGTCCCAGCATTGAGCTTGAGGCAATTTGTCAGTACATATGGATTTGCTAGTTGGTTTAAAGCAGCTCCGTGACAGATTTTCCGCATTCCAGGGGTGTTATAAATCGGTGCAATACGTAGCAAAGCCGTCTGTCTCTTGCCTTAAACCATGGGGTGGGTTGAAGGTGATGCCGTCTTTGACACACTCAGATCCACTGAGTGCAATGGTTTCAATTCGACATAATCAATTAACAATTACTGTTCCCCTGCCGCTGAGATGCAGCTTCAAGAGGAGACGGAAAATACGAACTCAGTTCGAACAAAATACTTCTTTATCACTCTACCTTTTCACATTGCCACTAATACACAAATAGCATATACTTCCGCTTCTCGTCAAGACCGTAGTAGCGTGCGCTAAATTTTAAACTCAAGTCTATCAGTGGCTAGGGTACTATAAAAGAAGCAAAACAGTGCAAAAATATGTCAGTATTTCATAGCATTTGTTCGCACATTATTTGTTCTTGGTGCCTCTCTTTCGCGGATATTGGGCTCCATTCTGTATGTTGGTATGAGCATGGGGAAGCTTTTGCTTCGCGTGTCAGGCTCCACTGGTGATTGGACTACCGACCGCATGTGTATTCCATACTCGGCTAGTCACGGATTGATGTCAGCTTTTTTCCTTTTTATAGCATGGAATCAAATAAATTCAGGAAACAAAGGCCTGCACTTTCAATGTCACTGGTTTTTGTACGAAATACTACGTAAGATACCGTGACGTATTCGCTTTTTTACCTGATCGGCTGCCCAACACCAGAAAAAAAACTTCTTTAAAGCTGCAATTGGACTGTTAACGGCTGAATGTCGTGTCCCAGTGAATTCAAAACGCACATCTGACACCTGCGGTATTATTTAATACACCTTGTTCTAACACAGGTTTCCAATCTTCCCAAGAGAAAAGCTTGATATGCCTCACTAATGGCGTTCTATGTCGGCACATAACGCAATGCAAGAACACCCCACTTTGCAAAATCAATTTCACAAAACTATGATGTTCATTACCGAATGCACACGAATGGTCGAAAAAGTGAAAAAAAAAAAACTTACACCATCTTCCCGGGGGGAACCCTGAGGAGGATGCGAAACATCATGGGGGTTTCATGTGGTTCCATTGTGTTGCCGTTATATTGAGTTATCTGGTGTTTAGTAGCGCCACAGGGAATTACACGTCCGAGTACACACTGGTGGCAAAGGCACGGAAGTACTCTTGTGTGACAGTGAGTAGGTGGTGGAGCTCGAGGCGCTTAAACTCGTCCATCATGTTCTCATCGATGTTGTCGTCTCTGTGGTAGAATCGGTAGTCTCCGCCAGCGTTGGTGAGGTAAAGGTTGTTGTCGTTGATGCACCGGCTGAGAGAAACTTACACGCCCTCTTCTTCGCAGCTGTTTCTTCTTCTCCTTCTTCTTCTTCAGCGGTTCCCCTACGGGAAGATGACGACGGTTGTTGAACGAGAAGCTATGTCGTGATGGATTAGCAACGTACACGCTCTCCTCTTCGCAGCTTTGTCTTCCTCTCCTTCTTCTTCAGTGGTTCCCCTACGGGAAGATGACGACTGTGGTTGAACGGGAAGCTATCTTGTGATGGATTCTTTGGTTGGCCAATCCCTAGGGGCATCCTAACACAATCATCATCAAAGGCGCTGCGGACGGGACACGGACAAGTGAGATCCCTGCAAGCAAGAGATGCTCCGCATCTACAAAAGACCTTTGCGGCTGTCGGAACCAAACCTACCCCCTCGCATTTTGAAGCCGACGTCTGTCGGATTACGGCATTTCGTCACGGTTAGAGCAGTTGGGTTGTATTGGAGAAAGTTTTGCGTTTCAAACACCTTTCTCTAAGAAAAGGGGTTAGTTTTCTTATATTTATGTGATGACATCGGTACTAATAATAATATTCCTTTATTCTATAATTATACAAATTCACTAGCACGTGAACACAAACACTGGAGGTTTTTTAGTTTGCTCTTAGTAAGAGAGAGAAAATTCTTAAATAAGACTGAAGAAGTGAGAGCTGCGTAATTGCTTAGCTTGCTACTTCAGATGGTTGGTGACCATGTAATGAGAACAGGTATAAGCTAACATAAATAATAGGAAGAAGAAAAGAAAAAAACGAAAGAAATTCCACCAGATGGCCACACGCACACACACATAAAAAACCAGAGATAGTCACAGGCTGGAGTCGGAGTCCTGAGTCTCTGAGAAAACACGAAGGGCTTTAAAACACCGCGCCGCACAGTCTTCGCTGTTCAAGGGCACAACAAACCCCTTCCAATGCATGCGTGAATGCATGCGGAAAAACGGGAATTCCTGCGAAAATCACACATGCGGGTATGAACAAACAGAAAAGCAATTGTTAAAAGATGGATTTTGTGTATTTATCCCAGACGCGCTAGACACCCCCTTGTTAACGCCTCATTGAATAAATGGAGTGGTTGCTATACAGTATACCACAAGATGGCGAAACACAGGACCCGAAAAAAGTTCTGCATTGCGTAATGCTGCATAACCGCTTTTGTTAGCAATGTGGGGGTCTCGCATTTTAACAATCTGTTAAGTAAACACTCAATTTCAGGCTGCCGTCCATGCTATCCTCCTAAGCGCTGCGGGAACCCCGATGTGGAAGAACTTTAGACTGAGTTTTGCAAAAACGTTGAGCCGGAAAAATGAATTGAGTATCACTTACATGCGCTCTATCGTAATGCGTCATGTAATAACGCCTGTGTTTGAGTTTATTCCAGTGCAGTGTAATAAAAAAGACAATATTTCACAAGGAGAAAAAGCTTTAGAGTAAGGACCTAAATTTCCAATCCCTAAATTTCGGAAAACCTCAGAGAACAAGTTCAATTGGGGCCGAATCAGCGGAAATATAGCCGAACTGCAGGGATAAGTGAAGAAAGCAACTTTCCTAATACTACTCGAGAGGAAACAGTGGTTACCCGACGTGCAAGTAATTCACCGGTATTTTACGCCAGTGCTTGCATCATCTAGGTCCTCGAGAGAACATCGAGCTTCTACACGCCGCACGAAAATATTTAATATTTCGCGTTTCGTAGAAGATAGTGTAGGAATTCTAGCGACATTAGCGAGCAGCTAGAAAGAGAGATTTACAGAATTTTGATTACATGTTTGTTACCCATAAGATACCTCTTCAGAAATGAAAACAGTCTGTACTCTTCGGATGTGAGTGCAGCTGTGGTCTTTACCCACAAAAGCATTCCGCTTGATAGCAAGCGGTCAGATGCGATGTGATGTTTAGACGATGAGAGAGGAACAGAAAAATAAAATTGTCGCTTCATCCAGACCTGTGCGCTAACTAGAGAGTGACTTAAAAATTCAGTAAAATCAAGAAGGGAGTTTGAGAATGAAAGCAACTTGTGGATTTCCTTACAGCTTGAGCTCTTTATCGGAAGTTGTCTGCTATCCTGTTGCAATGCGCAAGACTGCAACAATCTTGAGTTGATGACACAAAAAATTGCCGAATTTTACAAAATCGACGTAACGTTAATATTTAATGTCCTTAGGCTGCCCACCGGGCAGTTTTCTGACAGTTTTCAAGCATATAGTTGCTCCACGTTCCGTTATACTGTCACGCACTGACTCACTCACCTTTCTTACGTACGTTCAGCTGACACATTATTTGTGTTTTTGCTTAAATTTACTGCTTTGGGGGAAAGCCTTTGAGACCAGACGCTGCTGAAAGTTATTATGCAATATTCAATAAGATCAAGGAATACAAGAAACTCGGAGCATGCTACTCTGAAAGAAGTTGCATCATGCGAGACGTGCAATAAATATTGAACAAGTTTTGTAGTTATCAAAAGACCCACTCTATATTCTGACATGCTCAGTGCTCTTTAAGCGCCCATCTCCCTTTTCTCACACTCCCTTGCTTTCGCCTGGCTGAAGGAATTCTTCCAGCGCGAAGTCAACAAGTGGGCATGTTGAAACTTTCCGGCCCGAGAATATCGTTCAACCCCTCCAGGGTCGTCTCCGGCCTTATTGTTCTATTTCATTCCAGTCCACCCTATCTTTTTCAAGCGGCAAGCGTTGCAGCACCGCTTGAAAAGCACCGACACTGGGTGTTGTGAGAAGCCGAGTTCAGTGTCCCGACTATCCCCCCAACTGCTGGCCTATCGTCTACCAGCGGGTGCATCACGCCAACCATATCCACTGCTTTCATGCCACTACTCTCCGCGCCATACGTCTTCTCGGCAAACAAACCGGCCTCCGTTCCGTGTAAGCTTTTTATTTTCCCGCCGCCCGCAAACTGCTGAAACCTTTCGTCGTTCATTCATGCAAGCATCACCGTTAGGATTGTGATATCTGTTAGCTCCTCTCCTGGCGCTCGTACGTTTTAGCTTGTACGCTTCTGAATATATATATATATATATCTAATATATATATATATATATATATATATATATATATATATATATATATATATATATATATATAATATATAATATATTACGGGCGATACATAAACAACTTCCCCTTGAGAGAGAATTCATTCCGCCGTCGTCATCGCCCGCTGTGCGTGAGTGCTTTCCCTATCTTACCTATTTTTTCTAGTCGTCATATTCTACGCAACCCGTACCTTTCGCACTTTCTCTTCCCTTCCGTCGGCGAGAAATCACGACCGAGAAGTTTCCTTTCTTACAGTCTTTATTTCCGCAGACCTTCAAGTATCCGCTGCGCAAGCTCCAGTTCTCTTCCTTATTGTCTCGGGCGTGTTTGGCACCCAGTAATCGATGGCGAGAACAATAACACCGGATATCCACGTGTTCCCAGAAAATAAGGTTATTTGCGCCTCCTTTATAACTGCTTCCTTACTTGTCACCAGATTGTATGAGGCACCGGCCTATAGGCATTATCTGAAGACACCTCTCTAGTTCTACACCACCTCATGAATGCAAATATCTGGATTGATATCCTACTACACCTGCGCTTCTTTACCTGGTTTCTCGTCGACTTTTTCTATGAAAGAGCCCCTCGGCTATTTATAGGGGAACAATAACACCGGATATCCACGTGTTCCCAGAAAATAAGGTTATTTGCGCCTCCTTTATAACTGCTTCCTTACTTGTCACCAGATTGTATGAGGCACCGGCCTATAGGCATTATCTGAAGACACCTCTCTAGTTCTACACCACCTCATGAATGCAAATATCTGGATTGATATCCTACTACACCTGCGCTTCTTTACCTGGTTTCTCGTCGACTTTTTCTATGAAAGAGCCCCTCGGCTATTTATAGGGGAACGCTCTTTGGCCCTAAAAAACACACAAACATAATCCGCCCAATAATCTTCATCGCACCTCCAACTCCGACCAAATTATACAAAGCGAACGTGCTGCCGCCTGACGACGTATGATGTCGGTGGGGAGTAGTTCCGGGAAAATAGCGTTAGGCTTCGCATACAGTCTCAGCGTCTTTCTTGGGCTTTCAGAAGAAATCTTTAGTTAAGGCCATGCTTTCGAGGCGGCCTCATATTGAGTTAGGAGGGGAAACTTCTCCGTCTCTGGCAGTTTCGCAGAAGCGCAGTTTTCCCCCAGAAATAAAGTTGCTGAGCATGAAAAGTTGGCGCAAACCCTCTAACTTAACGTATCTTGATCAGAGTTGGGGAATTCCCGTCGACCTTTGGAGAGGAGAAGAAAGCAAGAAGATAAGCAAAGAGCTTAGGTGACTGTAGGGCCCTGTATTCGCTAGCCTGCGCTAGGCCATGAGATTGACGACGTAAAAGACAAACCTAGGCACTAGGGAAAAGTCAGCAGGAAACGAAAAACTGATTCCAGCAAAGCTACCGGATTAGCAGAGGTTAGACTCAATATGTAGTCATAAATATAGGCAGATGGCAAATGGTTCGCGACCTTCTTGTCCCTCCACAACCTGTGTATGCTTGGGCTGCGTGAGAATATTTAGCTCTTCGATCCGGCATGTCAACGCTGAGAGGATAGTTTCTCGAAACCTGTTTAGTTTCAAAACAGTTCGCGGACTCACTTCTATGCATGTGACTAACTTTTTTAAACGATATACTTTGGGGTGATCCAATCAGCTAGCCAAGTATGCGTATACAGTTTCACGTTAACTGCGTGCTAAGGCCGCTGGAAGGATAACAAAATGCTCCATAGGAGGCCACTTCCTTGCCTTAACCCCAACAAATAAATAAACAAAGGACTCAACTATAAAACAGTTGTCCAATTATAGAGGCACGTTTTTCTACGGTGCAATAGATATCTCGTAGGAAGTGCGTAATGACACAAATTCAGTGCTCAGCTACCGGTCGACTAATTTTAAGCAACAACCAAAGCGCAGTGATGTCCGCCTGACTTCTGTAATCCTATCTTAAAAGCAGGTACATTAGGCAGCTTACGTCATTATGCGTGAAAGAAAGTCACTACCCACGGTAGAGACGATAATGCACAATGCTGTCCCAAGATGGCCAAAATTAATTCCTGCGCCCTCCCCTACGGCGCGCTTCATCGCCTGTTGAGCGCCAGCGTGTTAAATCGCATAATCCATCAATCACAAATCAATCACAGCGATGTCGTCTCGGCGGTTTTCTCACCGCTTCAAACGGTGGGGCTGCCAACTTGTAGCCGTCCCATAACATAAATATTTGAACGACAATGAAACGCAATATTGCAAAATTGTGGCATACTCTTCTAGGCTAGAGTGTGCCCATTTTAACTTCGGATTTTTCTTTGTAATCGACTGCGCCATTTACGTTGACAACTTCGCTCCGTAGCTCATTACGCCAAGATCAAGCTTTTCAGTATTCAGCATGAATCTATAACAAAACGTCCGCAGTCCTTCGAAACAGATGTAGACATGTGCAACAGAGTAAACCCTACCAGAAACTGGGCATGGCCACTGAGCCTTAGTGTGTCGCTGCGCGGTCTAGCGGCAGTGCATGGCTGTATAGAAGCACTTGCAATGGTAGCCACAAGTGCGGTGATCTGAGTAACTAAACCATCAATCACGATTTCAAAGCTCAAAATTAGACGTATTCAGAGACTCACAAAAAGCAACGAAGGGATAATCAGTAAGGGTTTAGATAACTTTTTTCTATTTGTTTAGGTATTTTCGTATCCCCAAAGTAGTTTACATTCCCAGATTACAGTTTAGATTACAGATTACATTCACACAACATTGTGAATACCTTAAAAATCAACGGTTGGTGTTTGGCCTTCGTTTGTTTGCATGTTCGTTTGATAGTCCACTCAATACGCAGTGGGTAAAACAGGATGCTTGGTGGACGAATATTATATGCCATCTTATGGCTCTTTCCGGAAGAAAAGAGCGATGAAGAAAGAAACCAGCTACGGCATAAGCATGTTGTTAAGACAAACAGCTTTGGGGAAAATTACCAAATGCTACATTGCAGGAGGTCAATGAGAAGCGTGGTGCAACGTGACTTCTCCGGATCAAAATTGTTGCGTGCCAACATAGCTACTGTAACTATAACAGTTACTTTCTTCTTCACCCTAATCCAAATGAAAAGTATAAATTTACAACCAAAACTAGAAAAAAGAGTGGAGTGGGCCGAGAGGAATATTTTAGAAGATTGGCTCAAAAATTCGGAGAATAAAATTACTCGGGTTTCCATTTCGCCTAACACTTGCTTGTGCATCGCTTTTATTTCATTCCGCAACGAAACTGTAGACTTGCGAAACGCGTTCGCAACCACACATGTAGAAATACATGTCTGCTGAGCGTACTTAAACATTTCTTCTTGTGAGGCGATCTGGGGTGCCCCGAATGTCTTCAATGCTACGTTCCCTATTTCTTTCTTTACTCGTTGTACCGTATCGTTAGGTTCGTCGGAAAAATTCCCCGTCGTACTTCCACCGGGGACTTCCAGAGTCATAAAAAAAATGTTTCGGCGCCTTTTTACGGCTTCCCTCGGCGCCAAAGGGGCCGTGTTTCGAAAGTTGTACCTTCTTAATGCTTACTCCAATTTATTTTGCCGGGTGAGAGGCAACTGCACTGACTTGGATCCGTGCACAACTTGCGTCTGTGCTTCATTTGTGGCTGTCTTTATTTCGGGTTACGTGTGTGGCTAGGGCAATAAAAACTGTTGCGTAACTTAAGCGTGTAACTACACCATGTCGCGTACCACTTACTCTTAGCTGCTTTTTTTCAGAAGTTTGTGTTTTGGCAGGGATGGTAGTTGGAAGACGGCAAACATGAGGGCAGGTTTTTTTTACCAGTGAGCAAGGTTCCATCCGTTATTCAGGGCCACGTTCTGTTGAATTGTTCGTTAATCTCAATTGCGCCTGTGCCACCTAACACAACAACTGAAGCACTGATCACCGTAACAAACTCTTTGGAGTGCAGCTTGATAAACTAAATGTTCCGTGCTATAAATCCTGATTGGGAATGGTCCTAAAGATAAAATTACATTTCTAACAAAAAAGACCATGAAGAGCTTTAACTGTGAGACTCCTAGTTACTTTTACCTTATTTCACGAATGCAGACCTTTGGAAGACTATTCATGAAGAAATTATATTATGATTAGTTGACTGTAGGTAAAAAAGGAACATAAACGAAAGCAGACCAAACGGGCTACAAATCTAGCGAACGCAATTGTTTCTTAAGTTTGCGAATAAACAGCGGTTGTATACAAAATTTACAGATTCAAGAATAAATCATCGCGGCCGACTACTTAAGCTTGTCTTCGGTGCTTTGCAGCGTGGCACGATATTCGGTTCAGATGTCTAGTACATATAGCACCTATAGTACGACTGCTCTTCCAAGCGGCTATTCAGCCAGCCCATACTTAGGAAACACCTCTGCGTTGTTGCTGCTTCGGCAGAAACATTGGCCGAAAACAGGCGCAGGCCAACTGTTCACTTATGCCAACTATCGTGATCAAGTCGAATCAACACCTAGCAAGATGTAGCTCGTTTCAATAGCTTTGCGTGAGGCACACTGCTGGTGTTGGCAGATTGCGTCCGTTGTAGCCTAACAGATACGGCAACATTCCACCAAGAAATGGTTATTCTTTTTAAAAATGTTCTACCCTAACGGTGATAACAATAACACCAGTATTAACAGTGCTTATAGTTTAGAAGAACTGCCAGCTGGGCTTGTTGGTAAATGTTCATGATGGGAAAAAGCCGCTACGGCGAAGAGGAAAAGCAAGTACACGGGACAAAGCGCTAGTAGTACTGAAAATGTATTACGAAAAAAAACATAAATATCTACATAAAAATAAACGCCACTGTTCTAACATCCAAATTTGCATTCTACCATCCGACAAGATCAAGCGCACGGACAACCAAACATCTATATAGAATCAAACTGCACGTGTGCTGACAAGAGCAAAAGCCAGCACATTTTATCAACCTGTATAAAAAAGGCATACTTAGTGTCAAACCGCAAGACAGATAAAGAAAAAAAGGGAATGAATGTGTTAGCCAACTATCGGTCTTCTGTCGACACTGAGGTATGCCTTTTTGGATTAGGGTTGATAAAATGTGCTGCGTTTTGTTCTTGTCAGCACAAGTGCAATTTGGATACGTATAGAATGTTGGTTGTCATGCGCCTTGATTATTTCGGATGGCCCATTGTAAATTTGCATGTTATGACGGTGGCGTTCATTTTATGTATATAGTATGTTTTTGCCGCCGTAATAAATTTTCAGTAGCTGGATGCGCTTTGTCCCTTGTACTTGTTTTTCCTCGTCGCCGTAGCGCTTTTCCCACCATTTGCTTATCGTCTCTGGTCCTTCTGTCACAGTTCATTTTTTTTATTGGGCTTGTTACTTCATGGAAAAGTTAAGTTTTCGATAAATAGATTGTATGTTGTCATTCATTCTGAATATTGGCGGATTTAATGGCCACGTTTTTTATTGGAGATAAAATAAAATGAGTAATTGGCCATGGGACGGATTGTTAAGTTCGGGCTCTTCATTTAATTAATGAAAGCCGCTGGTGGCTCATGCATCGGCGTCGCCACCGCGTGTAGCTGTAATGCTGCGTTCTTTTCATGCAACTGCAGGGACGCGAAGTTGGAGGCCGCCGAGTGCACGCTTTGTGTTTCTTCCTTTTGTGTTGTAAAAGACGGGGGTGCTTAGCCCGAAGTACCTTTGTTGCGTTAGCATGCCGTCAGCTCGACCGGGCAGTCTCAGTGAACGGCGGATGGGTTCACAGCAGTGAAAACAGCCTTTGCACAGGGTTCCCTCTCAGACAGTGCGCATGCAGCTGTTAAGGCTTGCCGATATTGTGAAGTGGCTCAGTCGTTCGTCATCAAGGTGGACGAGCTGGCGAGAAGCGAAAGCATGCCGTCTCTTATTGCCGAAAAGGCGCGCGGCTAGTTTCTGAGGATTTGCGAAGCCGGCGTCGGTGCTTTTTGTTTATGTGTCATTCGCCTCGGTATTACTCGCCTGTGGGTTGAAGGAGCTCTTCCCGGTAGTCAGGCGGCGGGCGGCCGGCGTCCTTAGTCTGGGAAGGGATTAGCCCGCAACTCCCTCATTGTGCCGACGAGCGCACAGCGGACAAATCGGGGCGCAAGGCGAGTACACTGTAAGATGTTAGCCGCGCAAAGACCGCTCTAAGCGTTCGGCTTTGGCTTTGAGCAGGCGTCACCCGCTTAACGTAATGGTTGACACTCCCCACGGTCAGTGACTTAGGTGTCAGATGTCTTGCATTGGCTTGTCGGTTGAGTAAACTTGCGCGGGAAACGCTACTATGAGTGCTTGAGAGAGAGCGTTTGGTCACGTGACCGAAGGTGGGGACATGTGTACGATTGGTTGGTTCTTGTGGCCAATCAATGGTTCATACTAATTATTTTGAAATCGGATTTTCGCTGTTTTCTGAAACGTACCCTTTGGAGGCGTCGTTTTTTGGGATCAAAACCGGGAGTGTTGGGTTTGTGTCCGGGGTCGGATCGTAGAGGAATCTAGTTCAGTATAGATCTTGGCCGAACAGCCTGCTTCGGGCAGAGGGACAACGTAAGGTCACTCTGTCCGGCTGTAAATACTTGAGTAATGTAAATGAGTGTAAATAAACCTAATATCCAGCAAGAAAGGCAGTCCTCATCCCTTACCTGGTTCAAGCATCTGACAGTCGGTCACCGAAGGCCGAGTCAACATCGTCCTCTCGGCTCGAGATTTTTCAAGAACCTTCATTATTTCGTCTTCATCAGTCACCAAGAAAATGAAGAGCCGAAATCTAACTCGGATTCTTTTTAAAAAATCACTCTGGAATATCGTCACTATGGTCCCTATTTTGGTAAGGCTAACTAATGCACGCGAACTCGTGCCGGATGTCTGGCATAGAAAGCGACTGTGTGCCGTTTCTTCCCGCGTTTCCGCATAGGGAAAAACTTTTTTTTGTTCCGCCTAAAGCTGTATTGCGCTTGAATTTACGCTCGCTTACATCCTATATTTCGTTTCGATTAACTACGCGATCAAACACATTATCCTGCATACGTCTCACCAGTTGGAAAGAGCAAGCTCCGAGTCAGTGTGTCAGTGTAAAAAGAAAACAGTTTCACCCTTCGTGATATGGGCTAAAACAGCGGAGCTGTGATTCTCCTGTATCGATTCGAAAGTAAACGGGTGGTCGCCCAAGAACGGTTGAGCCGTTGCCGCGCAAATTCAGCGGTTCACGTAAAAAAATCCGCAGCTAAGCGTCTGTAAAATGCGGATCCCTCCCATCTCTAGCGAAGAAGAAGAACCCCCGCTGGGAGACCCCTGCACCCTCTGTCGCTGGGTCAGGAAACCTTTTTAAAACCCGCTCCTACCTCTTCGTGACGCCCCACCTACAGCCTACGGATAAAAGGCTCGACCTACAACAGCTCCGCTAGTAATTATCGGGTTCGTCATTGCGAAGGCAGGGTTTAGAATGCGTGGGACATAAAAAAATTGAACAGACCAACAAGCCACATGTCGAATGTGCGCCATTGAATGAACTCTAGCTTGCACGCTGTTGTTTATTTAGCTGCCCGTTTTATTCTTATCTAAATCTCTCCAACCGAAGAAACTAGACCTGAAGAACCGACCTATTAGAAGCAATGGTGAACAAGGTCTCAGGGAGATAGGGAAGTTCTGATTGGTAAAAGGTTTGTGTGGAGCGTTTTTCATGAAGCATTTTTAAGGATGTCTGGAGCATATACCGTAACTTGGAAAGCTAGGAAATAAGAGTTCATCTCTACCGCTCCCTGCACCCTTTTGACAGGGCACTAAGCCGAATAAAAAAACAATTGCGGATATCATTCACCTGCTTTGCTACAGTAAGTGTGTCATGACAGCTAAAATTTTAGATTATTTCAAGATATAGAACTCTCTTTTCGCAGCACGTATATAGCGCACAGCTTTCTCGATGCACGAACTACAGCAGCAAATCTAGAAACTTTGCGCCTGTTCAAGACATTGTTTTTTTAGCAGTTCGTTCCAAAATTCTTTATTAAATCACGAAAAAAGTAATTATGTGCGGGGGCTATAATAATATTTATACCACGTCTGATGTCCATCGCAGACTCGGAAAACAAATTGCAATTGAGAATCGTACCAGTGCGTGCACAAGTAGCGCTTTCGGATGACATCACAGGAAACTGTGGTTGTTTGACATAATTGAAATAGACTACTGTAGCGGTTCACTACTTGTGAAATAAAAATAGTGGTTTAGAATACTTGTAAAAATAAATTCTACACTTATTGCTACTTTCAAAGCCGCTGCATTCACTATAACCCTAAAGGTTATTGCGAAAATGCCTTTTGTGTAGTTAACACATTACTGAGACATTAAAAAGCGGCGACGTTCGAAGCAGTGCCACTTCAAAAGGATTATAAATTGTTTTAGTACATCAAAGTGGTCACCAGAATCAGTAAATGGTTGCAAAACAATTTGCCGTGAAAGCCTTAACATCCAAGGACGTGTGATACTGTACTAATAGCACCGAGTAAAACACGACAAAACTTTGAGCTAGCTGAAACAAAAAGTGTCAAATGCTCTGAAAACCGTGATGCATGAAACCAAACAAACGATTGCACCTGAAAAAGTGCTCCTTGTTTATAAAACAATGACAAAACTAAGCGCAGCAAGCAATTTTGAATACGATCATCGCCGCTTAATGATTGGTCTTTGGGGTCAATTCGACATCAGAGGAGAAAGGAGAAACTTCTAGGAGAAACTTCTAAGGAGAAACTTCTGCTTAAGATTGGTTTCTGTTTGTAGTTACATCTTGTACGTTAATCCTCCACACTAATATCCTTGTGGTAAACAAACAATAAAATTACATAAAGCCGAGAGCACGGATGTAATTTTTTTATTTGGGCGAAATTAAGGGAAGGCAATATTAATTACTAGCTCTAAAGAGAGGTTTTATTTGAGAGATGCAAAATATTTTAAGGAGCAAGACAGCTTTGCACCCAACTTCGAAAAACCACGCTGTAGTACTGTCCAATTTTGATGCCAGTGAACAAAGGTCACATATAAAAAAGCTTCGTGCGTGCGCATTAACGGGGTCAAGGTGATGCCAGGGATGGACATGCCATGTTTGGCAGTTGCTGTACGCGTCAGGTGAAAGCGGGCTAACGGCACAAGGTGTATAGAGGAGGGCAGCAGGTTAGCGCATTGCAGCGTGGTTCTGGCTTGCGTGGTCCTATCTCTTGTTAGATGTGCAGCGTAACGTCGTTATCGTATTTGAAGTGTCAGAATATTTTCAGAAAGTGTACGGACAAAGTACTTTGACCTATACAGATGCTAAGCGTAGCGTTCTTCAAAAAAACATCCTACATGACGCCACGTTTCCTGTTCTTTTTTTGCCACTGTGTGGTAGCTGAAACTATTTTTAAGCAGACATGGTTATGGACGAGAGAGTTAAAAAAACCCAACATATGCTTCCAAAGCTCACGTTTTGCCGCTTTGATTCAGCTTTGTGAAACGACTGCCATTTTTCTCTTTGTATATTCCAGGTCGAAGTTTAAAAATGTAACCCTATTGAAGAATTTGAGTCTCCCCTGCTGCTCATTAGTAAATAAGAAAACTATTTCATCTTCCTTTGGTGCTCCTACTCAGCTGCCTGATTTACATTCCATTGATTTAATGACATCGCGTCCTCATCTAAAGCAAAGACCATTCGAAATTTGCCTTTCAGATGCACGTTTATAAGCCTGATCAAAATGTCATCGGAGTTTAAGATCGACTTCGACAATTATCGATGCTTTGGCAGAGCTGGAGGGACATCAGAAATTGTGAGCATGGTCTTAATTGAGTGGAATAAATTAACCTGTATTATTTGGTAGCATTGCTGAAAAAAAGAAAGGAATAATTCCTAACCCGTTTTCAAACATCATTGAAAACTGCCTTTATTTTTTTCTGAAATATAAAGAAACTACTCTTATCCCATGACTTCTTTTCGTGTCTTAATCTTTTGTTTTTTTTTATTCCGCGAATGTCTGGTGGTTGTGCTTCTCATACATCAACCGTAGCTGTAAAAAATGTATTCCGGCTCTTTTTCGCCCTCTTGCCACTTTAAAGTTCCCTTTTCATGAAGACGTTTTAAAAAAGCCGAATTCAGTCTACCCCTGGGTCATCGGCAATAGGATGTCCAAGACCTTTATCCGGAACAACATCTGCCGGAAATTTAAAGTTATTCACCGAAGCACACCCGAAACACGCTTGCATGATCAATGTTCAGTGCTGCATATATAGCAGGGAATATTTTATTTCCCTTACTCTTCCACGTGGCTGAGGCGTTACCATGTAGCGAAAAATGACATCTCGTTAAGATAACGATAAGGTGACTTAGAAAGTGTATGAATAAGACAAACCCGAATTCTATTTTTTGTCATCTTTTTTGCGCCCGGGGGATCCGCTTCCGCTAGATTACTAAATTTAGAAAAAAAAATTCCCCCGCATTTCCCCGAAGGGGAGTATGAGGAAGTGCGAAGCACGGGGTGATGCTATGAGGGGGAGTTTGTTGAAGTTTGGTGGCATTTTGCCCGTTAGTTACATTAACACCCCCTCGTGATCACGTTCGGCTTCAAACACGCCTCGTTTGACCCTCTGCGGAAAATCTTGGTGAATTAACGTGTATGTTCGAGAGGAGGAGCGCACCGTACCGCAGCGCACCGCAGCTGCGAAGCGCCGACCGGAGTGAAGGGAGAGGAGGCGCAGTCACGTGGAGAATGCAGAACTAGCGGGTTTGTAGTATCACGTGTACACCACGCAGTTATCAAGCCGCTATAACGCCGCTGAGTCGCCAACGCACGCGCTGACGACGTAGTTGAATGCGTTAAAGATATAAGGCGCGTTACTAACACTGATATCAACGTCGCGTCCGTGGCTTAGTCGGTGGAGCGTCGCGCTGCGGCAGCAAAGTCCGCAGATCGAAACCTGGCGCCGGATGCTGTTTTTTGTTTTATATAGTGTAGTGGCCTGGCTGGCGCGCCGAGAGAGGGTGTTGCGAGCTGGAGAGTAGTAAGGGGCTTTAGGAGAGTGGCGAGGGGGGAGAGGGCGCTATGCGAGCGCGACGATTCAGCTCGCTTAGAAGTGCATTCGCACTTATTCCTGGCCAATTCCCACGTGGGTATGTGCCATGTCAGCGGCCAGGCAGCGCGCGCCCATCTCCCCCGTTGCTAAGGAAGACGAAAGCGCGCGCACCCGCAGCTGTTGCTATGCGGACGGCGGAAGGTTCGGGGTCGCTTATAAAGTGCATTCGCACTAAATGTTCTCCTCCCATTATATGATTTTTATCTCGCCAACTTCAGCGTAGATGCAAGGCCTTGTTACGCTTCTTCTCTGCATTATATATTTCTGCTGCGTTTTTATCAAAATAATGTGCGTGCTAATTCAAGCACCACTCAAGACTTTGTGTCACGTAAACAGGTCCCTTATGGCAAACCTGGTCAGAAACTTTGGCTTTTGGCTTTTCGGTTTGCGCAACAGATGAGAGCAGGACTATTATTCTTGTGTATTGGTGTAAGAAAAGTATTGTAAAGGAAGGATACAACGGTCAGTTTAACGTCTTTAAGGATAAACTGCCTGGTCTCAAAACTTGCATACGTTTGTGGGGATTAAATTATGAGACTTTGTATGAAGTGTCTCAGAGTACTGGCTGATACCGGAATTTATATCGGGCGCCTCAGTCTCTGTGTGCAACAAGAAGTGCATCATGATTGAAAGAGGGTTTGTGTTACTTGCAAGGAACCTCACCGAGACAACGAAAACTTTGTCACTCCGTTTCGATACCCATTTCCGGAGATACTAGTAAGAGTTACAAAAAATGAAACGAAGACTAAAAAAAATTATACTGCAGTACATTGGCGCTCACCGCAAAAAGCTGCCAAGGGGAACAAAAAAGCACTGCCGGGGCAGCCCTGGAAGCAACAAATGTTAACGTATGCTGGGAAGCACAAAATGTTAACGTATGCTGGGAAGCACAAATGTTAACGTATGCCTTTTTTTGCTTTTTGGGCAGATGTGACTTCCCAGCCAGCCAGAAACCACAAGGAACAGCAAAAGAGGACAAGCAGCGTAGAACTTCTCCCTGTTAAACTTTGAGAGCAAGATGGCAACGTAGTTTTAGCTTTATATCCTTTGGTGTTTGGGCCTTACGCTGAACGCGCTCGAAAGAGTCAGGCGGAATCCTTGCAGCCAATGTATTAAGCTCCAGGACGCAAGATTTACGGCCGTGGTTGAATTACCCCCAAACCCTAGGGCCTACCATCTGCCTGCCTTCGTGGTTTACACCGTGACAGAAGACATATGGTCAGAACGGCAATCTTGTCTAATCGTGCCTCCCGATGCGTCCGGATTGAAACTCACGTTTGTGTACTTTTTGCTTACATAGAGTTTCTTTTGCTTCCCGAGCAGCTTGGATATATATTGCAGCCTAAATGGCATTAGACGTGCCTAGCCATCGGTCACAATTTTTGCAATGTGTACTATTTGCTGTAGGGTCGTTGGCCATCTTGAGCTGCGGATACCGACATTTTGTGTCTTTGGAACAATCAGTCACTCCAAAACGCTCACGCCGCAGCAGGGGTTGTCTCGCGTGATGTGGCGGAGATTTATGTTCTCTCTTTCCGGAGACCTCTATAAAATTAACTGCCTTTGCAGCCTCAGTGTTTACAGCGTCATGTTGTTTATTATATTGGCTTTTTCTGTTACCCTTTTGCCGTTGCAAAGTACCGTTTAGTGACTACGCCCTGATATTTGTTGCGACGATTTCTTCAATGACGACCTCATTTTTGGTATATTTCTTCCGCTTTTGCGGTATTGTCCTTCCAAGGAGTACACCAAATTATGTTAAATATTTTTCTGTCTAACGTACAGCTTTGACAGCGCAATAATAAAGCTATTGGCACACAAAGACGACAAAACGGCCGCGCTATATGTAACACAACCTATTTTATACAAAAAGCAACAAATATTTGTCTGTGTTCTTGCTCCAGCATTTTTTGAGCCTTGATGATCCGAATATTGATCCCATACTTTTTCCGGGTTCTCCAATGCAAAAACAACCCTAGGCCAGTGAGAAATTGCCAGTGGCTTCCAGTGCCAAAGGTACTAATTGCACAGAAGATCAAAGAGGGCACCTTGTAAATGAGCAGCGAAAAAAGGTTGCGAGTGTGCTGATCTCTGTATCAAATGCCTCCACTTTGTAACCCGCCAGCAGGAAGTGAAACGAGCGTACGTAAAGTGGTTGAAAAAAAGCTGTGGTTTTAGCCTTATTGTCTTACTTCCCAAAGAAGACGAGCGAATGGAGTTCTTTCATCATTCTGTCCTCTGCGATTATGTTCGAAGGACGTATTCTGGAACTCAGTCGTTAGAACAGTGTAACAGTGAGTATCGTATCGATTGCGTAGAACCGCTCCTTTATGGTATCGTTGCCGTGCTTTTTAGGGCTGTTATAAAGTTAACAATTCGATTGCTGCAGATAATTTGGCATCAGTGGCCCGGTGGTACTTGTACGATCCTTACTAACCGAATGCTACCACGCATGTGCACCTTTATGTCACGTCACGTTATGTCACTGCGTTGTCACCTCGTGGCTATTCGCGCCTCTGTGGAACTCTCGGATGCGTGGAATCACTGTTTGGATTGCAGCGGTAGGTGTAAGTGCCGTAAAACGCCTTTTCGCGTGTTGTGTCATCGACGTGTAGTTGCATGTTCACACGGCAGAGTATATACCATTTCCCACGCTTTTAACGCTTAGTTTAAGGCCGTAGACCCACTGTCACAGTGAGTCGGTTTCGTGGCGCCAGCCAATAAATCAGTGTTCAATCTTTTCGGCGCATGTTACGATCGCCTCGAGCATTCGAAAAATTTTCAGCGGACACAGAATATGCAATTCCGCACACATTCTCCCATAGAATTGCGTGATGTAACTAGGCGTGATTGAGGGGCACTCTCCCAAGCCCACCGTTGAAGAATCGCTGAACCGTGTATACATGTATGGACATTAGATAAACTAGGTCTTCCCTAAAGCCATCATAAACGCAGCAACACGCCGCAAAAGAGATTACCCCATGAACAAGGACAGCTTTCAACAAAGTAACTAATCAGCGCTGCAGTAGTTCTTCACGACATATTTAGTTCATTGTACGTTTTGGTCGCACCTGTTACTCATTTTGGACGTTCATATTAGGGAATATTTACAACCTAATCGGCTATTTTGTCTTTTTGTGAAAAAGTGGGGGAAACAAGTACTCCTAAAGTAAATTGCTCATGGCTGCCACAGTAAAATATGGCTCCATGTAATTACAAGCATGCATGATTTTATAGGCCTGCATTATTTGCGGTTCTAAGATAGTTAGAAATTGCGGGCATACTTATTGGTTTCTATGCAAATGTCAGGACTGCGTCTTTGTTAGTTGATCAGGGGCCCTTCAATTTGTTTGCAGTACGTTTTTGCACACTCTCTGCGGAAAGAAAAAGTGCGTCATGTAGGAAGCTCCTTAGGGCAGTTGAGTTTCTCTGAGTAGCATTCTACACAAGTAGCCTTTATGACGCCGTACGCTGATGTCCCGTTGTTGCTCGGAAAATAAAAAACCACAGCTTAAAAAGTTTCGGAACTACTGCCGCTTCATTGCCACGCTTTGAGTCAAGACAGACGATTTTGCTATGTTAGTTTCGAGGCGAAGTAGTTACGCTAGCGCGTGCTTCGGGGACAAACCATTCTATATGCTGCAAGCAATAAATGCGTATTATTTGCGAAACAAACGAGAAAAAATATGCCAAATTTGTTACCAAAGCACTCAGCTTCGGGCTTTTCTGGCACGCAAACATTTGAAAAAACCCCTTTTGCCTTGAAAAAGTGACAAAAAAACGACTTTTTTCTGCCCGTGAACTCGCAAGGGGATTTAATAGTAATTTACGGCTTTATTATTAGGGAGGTGACAATTGTGGCTGAATGATGGCTTAAAAATCAGCAAATATGATTTTATGGTGAGTGTAAATCTGCTTGACAGCCCCACTAACTCTCTGCCTTCAGTTTTGGCTAAAACGTTTCCTATTTTCCAACCAAACAAAACGGCTGCGGGGAACCCACAATAATTTGTCAGAGAGAATATATATGAAAGATCCGCTCCCAAACGCGAGCTACTTATTATGACACAACAATGTGTTTCTTACGGAAAGTGGACATATAGTACGAGGGAATTAGGTGTTTTGTCAAATATAGGTGCAACGTTGTCGCTTCTCATGTTTGTTTCAAATACTTTTTAGTGCGGTTCCTTGTACATTTGGTTCGCTTTCACTTCTACTTGTTATACAAAGACTACAGCAAAACGGAATCCAACCAGGCGTGCTTTTTATCAAAATTTTAATTAATACCTTGCTAAGTATATTTCGTGACACCGGACTAGCCGTAAACTCTGTTTATGCGGACAAAAAATTACTTACTATCTCCCGCCTCCTTCGAACCGTCCATCCTTGCCAGTCGACATGACAATTTTGCAACTTCGAAACAAAAAAAGGACGCATAACTGTGTAAACATGTACAACGGAGATATCTGAAGGCTGACACACAACTAAGTGCCATTTACTGCGTGCAGGCGATGCACGAAAAAGCAGAAAACCGAAAAATAAATCCATTTCGCGATGCGAAAAGACGACTTCATGAGTGCGACGGTCGTTCCGTAGGTTCATAGCGAAAACCAGTCTCAAAAAAGATGTTTGACCGTTCGGGGTTTGTATGGTGCATTCTGCTTGTTGACCTAACTGGCACCAAAAACGAAGAAACGAGACCTCAGAGGCGCATGCATGGTGTAGCGGAAAACAAGGTATGCCAGTAAAGAAGGTGGTTAAACAAGATAGCCCGAAAAGACAAAAAAACAAAAGCGAAGAAAACGAGGCAAAGGTGTTGTCGCAGCAAGGAATTTCTTTTAGGTATGCCAGTATTTTACCTTCTCAGCACGAAGGCGTACCTAAGGACCCCGACGAATTTTTAGAAGTGTGCAAATAATTGTCCAAAGATGCAATTCACTGCACGGGCCGTGCTCCCGTGCAGTTTTATGTTGCACAGCATCCGTCTGTGTCTGTGTTTTGAAGGAACAGAAACTATTTGAACAGCATAACATCAAAGACAGCACTGGGCTTGAGCCAATCGTGACAATTAGATGGTGAGTTTCTACTGAATAAGACCATGATGTCTCCAACCTAATCGAGTGACGTCCCTGAGAATGTTTCGGGAATGTTGCGGAAACTCTAGCTCTATGAGGTTTTTCTCAGGAATGCAAAGTAAGCTTTCACCAGAATGAACCCGCCTGTCGTATTTGGCTGCCAAGATGGCGGCTGCTGAAGACAGGAAGCCATGAAGTGGGCCGGTGTTCCCAGTTCTCGGAAACAATGGCTCCGCTTTTATTTCGGTGACCTGGTCGGGCCATGAGATCTGAAGCGGGAATTCAGAAGAAAGCACCTTCACCTGGCCACATGCATCAAAGAACTGCTTTTGGAGGGGCGAAAGCCTTAGATATGTTTAGCATTGGAAAAGTGACCATCAATATTAACGGCTTCCAAACGCCACGTCAACTTAGCGGCGTGTACAGGGGAACCTAAGCTTGCTTTTCTGGTATTTCGTGGTGATAACAATGACAAGTCGTGACTGAAGGGAGCTGTAATAACCTAATGAAGAGTACTAATAATTATTACAATTAAACACACCTAAAGCAAACGAAAGGATGCTAGCCATAAATTAGGATTGATAAATAATTAGAAGTAATTATTGGTTAGCTAGTCATTCATAAAAATACATTATAAGGTATGTAAGCCGACTTGAAATGAATTACGGTGAATATGAGTACAATATTATTGCTTAGATAAATTAACGTATGATAAGTGACTGATACTCATAATTTGAAAAAGTGAATGAAGGGTAATAAGCCTATTTGACGTAGAGTAACCCACAACAGCGTGGGATGACGTGTATTAAGGTAGATTCATATTACTAGGTGTTATTTATGTGTATCAGGATGAATTAGGTTGAGGTAATCTGGTTTCATTGGGATTTAAAGCGATTAAGGTGCTATATGAGGAAATCAGTTGCTAGGGTGGGAATAAATGAGTTTTAGATAACGTCTCTTTAGCATTAAGACGGTCAATTAGGGTAACTACTGTGTTTCCCGGATGGAAAGGTATATAAAATCTAGCCATCAAAGAAGTCAAACAGAACTGGTACCAGCTCTTTGAGGGTGGACTTGAATAAGCGTCGCCACGCTCACTTTCAAAACACGCAATTATGCTTAAGCGCGCTGAAAACGTGTGCACCCCGAGGTGAGTCGCTTCACTGCTGCGCACACGTTCAGGCTTACAGCGACGCATCTTGGCTGCAATTGACCATACGTCGGCTTACTAAGCAGTGTAATGAAACTGGCGCGGGCACTAACCATGGGGCAACCGCATTTCCGCCACGACAAGTTCATTGCAAGCAATATCCAAAGGAAGTAAAGAATGCAATGCGGCTATTATTGCCGAAAAATTGTTACGCGCTGAAGACAAAAACTGCGTTTATTTGGCCCGCAGGGATACAAGAGCCTGAACTTCATCATTCACCAGAAGTAATGTTTTTAAAATTTATAGCGAGCGCAGAAGACCCATGCGAGGGCACGGAGATTGAATCAAGTTTTTTTAGAAGTTCATCGGAGAACCTAATTACTTTCGCTTTTTCAAAAAGAACCGAGGAAAATCGGTTTCATTATCAGTACCGCATTTCTCATTGTTCTTTTACCATACAGTACGCATTGAATGGTGAAAAGAGTCAAATGAGGTGTTCACCAGAATTGCTGTTGGTTGTGAAGTAATGTTTTTAAAATTTCACAATATATTTTCTGTCATGGATTAATTAGCTAATTATGACAAGAAGTCAAACCCTGCACCCCATGGGGTATCTTTGCCAGTGCAAACGATAAGCTCACGGACAAGGCATTTTCTTTTAACCCGGCAAAATGATTTGTTCACCTAGCTGCCAACTCGAACCACAATTCCTAGGCTTCATTTCAAACACAAAGTTACTTCTAGTTTTCGTTATTATTCCTATAGGTGAGGAGTTCCTTCCCTGTACAGTGATTGGAAGATCTCTGCGTAAGGAGCAGTGCGACGTGAACTGGAATGGGTCGTTTGCGTGCAGGGTTATATTGCGGATATTTCGGTTAGACCTTCCCAACAGAATTCGTTCCATATAAGCTTCAGCTACAACTCCTCGTTGTCACTCGCAATTAATCAAAGGTTAATAGAATCCGGCTAGCCAGCATTTCTTTCATCTCGTTCTTTTATCCAGTACCGCATTGTCTCAATTGTCACCAGGTGCATGAACTGGGCAAAAGAGTGCAAATGAGGGTGTGGTTATTTTTGATGCCTCTGTGACCCACTCCGCTCTCTCCTGTCCCTTAATGTTACACCTATCATTTTCCGCTCCATTGCCCGCTGAGGTTCTCAATTTAAGTTGAACCCTCTTAGTGAGCCTCCAAGCCCCGTAGGTGAGTACCGGTAAGATGCAGCTGTCATACACTTTCTTCTTCAGCGACAATGGTAGGCTGCTATTCATTATCTGAGAATGCCTGCCATATGCACCCCACCCCATTCTGATCCTTCTAATTATCTCTGCCTCATGGTTTGGATCTGGGGTCACAACTTGGCCTAAGTAGATATATTCGCTTACCACTTCCACTGCCTCGCCACCTATCAAACCGCTGTGCTGTCCCGAGGTTATTGCTTTAGTTTTCTGCATATTAATTTTCAGTCACGGTTCTACTCTGTTCGCCCAGTGCGGAAAGCATGCTTTGCAATTCGTCCCCCGAGTTACTTAGCAAGGCAACGTCATCAGCAAATCTGAGGTTACTGAGGTATTCTCCATTAACCCTTACCTGTTCCCAATCCAACGTTCTGAATATGTAAACATGCTGTGAATAACATTGGAGAGATTGTGTCTCCTTGTCTGACACCCTTTCTTATAGGTATTTTACTGCTCTCCCTATGGAGGATGATCGTAGCTGTAGACCCATTGTAGATATCCTCACATAATGCTCATCTACCCCCTGGTTCCGTAATGCCTGAATGACTGCTAGGGTTTCGACCGAGTCAAATGCTTTCTCATAATCTATGAAGGCTATATATAGGGGTCAGTATACTCAGCGCACTTCTCTATCACCTGATTGATCGTGTGAATATGGTCCATTGTTGAATAACCTTTACGGAACTGCTTGTTCTTTAGGTTGACTGAAATCTAAGGTTGCAGAAATTCGGTTAGCGATTACCTTGGTATACCTTGTAGACGACTGACAGTAAGCTGATCGGCCTGTAATTTTTCAAGTCATGTCGCCTTTCTTCATGATGTTCGCGTTCTTCCAAGATTCCGGTACCATTGCGGTCATTAGGCATTGCGTATACAGGTTTGCCAGTTTTTCAAGGACAATTTCTCCGCCATCCTTCAAGAGGTCTGCTGTTATCTGATCCTCACCAGGTGCTTTGCCCCCTTTCATTTCTTTCAAAGCCTTCCTTACTTCTTCGGTCGTTACTGGTGGGATGTCTATCTCCTTGAACTACTGTCTCGTTCGGCATTATCCTGTATGTCCCGGCTACTGTACAGATCCCTATAGAACTCCTCGGCCACTGTGACTATTTTATCCCTATTTGTGATGACATTGCCTTGCTTATCCTTAAGTGCATACATCTGATTTTCCCCACGCCAAGACGTCTCTTCAGGCTTTCAGGCTACCTCCGTTCTTTACAGCGTATTCGATCCTCTCCATATTATACTTCGTATGTCAGCTGTCTTACTTATTGTGGAGAGCTCCGCTAGTTCTATTCTGTCAGCTGCGGTGGAGATCTCATGGTTTGCCGTTTCCGATTAGATCTTTCGTCTCCTGTGAAAGTTTACCAGTATCCTGTCTAGCCATAGTGCCCCCGACTTCTACTGCACACTCCGTGATAATGCGTGTAAGGTTGTCGCTGGCTTCCTGCGTCGCACTCGGCTTCCTCGTTAAGAGCGGAATATCGGTTCTGCAGCGCGATCCTGAATTCTTCTACTTTACGTCTTACTGTTAGCTCATTATCGGCTTCTTTCGTACTAGCTTGTTGCGGTCCCTCCTCAAATCTAGCCTAATTCAGATCTTACCATACGGTGGTCACTACACCTTACCCTTCCGAGCACTTCCACATCCTGCACGACGCCAGGGTTATCGCAATATGAAGTCTATTTCATTTTTGTGCTCCCCATTCGGCTCCTCCAGGTCCACTTCCGACTCTCGTTTACAGAAGAAGGTATTCATTATGCGTAGGTTATTCCGTTCTGCAAACTCAACTAGTAGGTCCCCCCTGCTATTTCTACAGCCCAGACCATAGTTCCCAACTGCCTTGTCTCCAGCCTGATTCTTGCCTACTTTAGCATTGAAGTCCCCCATAACTACGGTATACCTTTAGCCATTGCCGATTCCACATCCATAGAAGCGTTCCACTACTGTCGTCGTGGCCGTAGCCCTGCACCATGAGCTTGTACCTCTTATTTAGCCTAATTACAAGACCTGCTGCCCTTTCGTTAATGCTATAGTATATGTTGCCAGCTATGCTTTTATTGACTAGAAATCCCACTCCCAGTTCTCTTCTGTCCTCTAGACCACGGTAACATAGGACGTGTCCATTTTTCAGCACGTAAAGGCTTCGCCTGCCCTCCTAACCTCGCTGGCCCTATTACATCCCATTTAATGCCCTTTAATTCCTCGAACAACACCTCGAGACTTGCTTCGCTAGATAAGGTTCGCGCGTTAAACGTTGCAAGGTTCAGATTCCATTGGCGGCCTGTCCGGATCCAGTGATTCTTAGCACCCTCTGCTGCGTCATAGGTCTGACCGCCGCCGTGGTCAGTTGCTTCGCAGCCGCTGGGGACTGAGGGCCGAGGGTTAGTTGGCGTATTCATGGGAGGTTGTGGCCATTACTACACCAGGGTGGCCAATCCTGCTCTGGTGAGGGAGTGCATACCGGCAATGGTCGCCGGGGTCATGTTTTTGTGCAATTCCATCAATACGCGGATTTTTTTTTTTTTTATCCGGTGGGAATTGTCCGGCACCGGGATTGCGCACCGAGATGTGATTAGAGTACGCTGCTCGATTTACATAATTAGATTAGACAGAGCCTAGGATGACAAGGAAGGTGCTCTTGCCTGTCTGTAACAGGTAATGAAGCTACACTCGATAAAGCTTGACTTTGTTTCCAGTGTTGCAGCTCAGGAGATGGCAGTGTGTAGTTCTTTGGTTCCATGGCTGGCGAACGACTGCCTGTCATTGATGTCTCATTCCTTACTTGTGTATCGTCGACTACAGGATCTCTTTTAAAATAAACTCATTCCATGGTGCGTGTGCGTAGGATTGAATCCGCGCCTGATATTGAAATGACAAAGAACCAGTTGTATGGGTGCTCAAGTCAGAGCACTTTAAACACTCAACGCAATGTTTTCGATTCACTAGCTTACGCAGTGCTTCTATAGGCACAAACCGTTTTTGAATATTTAGCGATAACCCTGGCACCACAGTCAAAACATAAACGTAATTATTTGAAATATGTGGTTTACGGGAAATATTTTTGAACATTCTTGGTGGGCATGCTCAGATGCTCTATAACAAGTAAAAGGCGTCTATAGCTCTTAAATCCTACATAAAATAGTGTTTCATGATGAAATACTAAACGAACCTTTCCTTGCAAAATAAAATTCTGAACAATTTTTTTCTCGTATTTTTCCAGCTTTTGATAAAACTACGGCTCCTACAAGAACTGGTAACATTCAAAAGCCTAGGAGCGAAAGTTTCATCACCCTATGCCTCGATAGGTCATTCATCGCGTCCCAATGACCTTGAGCCGCCGGAGCGTAAGTGTGCTGGGCGTAACATCACTCCACGTGATACGCTGTGGAAAGACTTCACAGGTGCACTTGCTCGCAGCCTCGCTGGTGCGGCACTACGTGACAACGGGAGGATTTAGCGGCTGGTCCGCCAGCACTTGGCCGCTCAATTACGCCACTGATTCCACGCCGGAGGGCCGTCCTTGCGTGTGCTTCACCTAGAGCGACAGACTGACTTCATCCTGTAGTCTTTCATGAAACACTGTGTGCATATTCTCCGCAAAACCAAATGAAACGGACCGTTCTCTTGTTGTAACTTGGTTTACAACTCTAAAATGAGAAGTGTTTTTGGATATTTTACTAGATGAAACTGGCCATAATTTTTGAACGCGCTGACAAATGGCTGCAGTATTTGAAAAGAGGGCAGGCAATTGAGCTAATATCGACAAAATGTCTTCACGTTGTCTCCATATAACATGTTTTGTAAACAAAAATGAACATTGAAAAATGTACTGTCGAATCTATTTTATTCGAAGTCGCATAATTTGAACCATGTCGTAATTCAATATTACCCATTGGCCTACGCAAAGGGTCGTGTAGTTAATGAGAAAAAGCAGTGCCTAGGCAAAGCATTAGCTCACTCCTTAGTTAGGTAAAAAAAGATTGCCCGTACATGCACAATTCTTCTGGTGCAATAACAAACCGAATGCCGAAGTTAAATGTGTAACCAGCCGGCGTGACGTCGGGAACCCGTAAGCACGAAGAATGTGCCCGCTCGGCGTACCTAATTTTTCTAAAGAGCAAAAACGAGAAGGACGAGACTGGTGGTAGGAGCGCCGTAGTAAACGATGCGTGTCAAGCAGGCAGAGAACGAACTCAGTCGTGACGCCGCTGTACGTAATTGTGTGTAATTATCGGCACTGTTCTCCTTAGAACGTGTACGAGTTCCTACACCATCGCGATTGCGTTTCAAATATGGTTATTCGGCGGCGTAACGCTAGTCAAACGGACCCCGCCTATAGTTTGAAGTCCGGTTTATTTTATTCTATTTTCCGTTACTGCGTAGACACAGTTACATAGGTTCAACTGTACACCTTTTTTAAAAATGAGGAGCGTTATCGATAAACAACGCGGCCCGAAACCAATTCTTTAGCATACAAAAATTATGACATAAGATAGATTACAAGCAGGATGCGCGAAATGTAGTTCATTCAACTCGCTTTCTATTGACGAACAGTTCTGTCACACAAAGACGTCAGGGGCATTAACGCGACATTGTATCGCCTATCGCCTAAGATGTGCGAGGATGGGCATGGTTTATTTTTGCGAAAATTACCATACCATAAATTTTCTGGATTGATAAAATATAACTCAACTGTCTTTTATTCAAGGTATATCGCGCCACAGCTTCTAAAAAAAAACTGCCTATGCTTACCAAACAACGTAGCAGTAAGCAAAGAGAAAGACAAACAAAATAAGCGAAGTGCAAAAACAGCTACCATATTGATCAGGGCGCGTGAACTTCACTTGAAAAAGCGTCAATCAATAAAAGGGGATAGGGGCCCCTTCTGTATTTTTCTTAGAAAGAGGGCAATAAGGCATGAAATTGGATTAGCACAGATGTACAGAAGCATGCACTTGTTTGTTTGAGCGCTATTATAACGCATCTCTGAGGGCCCTTGCGTGCATCGATCAAATGCGCCCTTTATAAAATCGGCAGAAATACAACGGCGGAGGGTCAGTCTCCCATAGCCGAGCCATTATATCTAGAACAGTCAATGACCAAATCCAAAGCACAGCTTGCGTTCGGGGAACGTCTGGCTGTATGTGCCCTTACGTTATGCTAAATGCGTTTATTTCGCACATATTGCATTTATTGGTTCACCAGGATCAAGACACAGGATTTTGAAACGTATTGAACGAGAAAAAACGGTGGGACTTTGAACTCCAGATGGGGAAACAGCCAACATACGAGCCTGCAACTGTGGTTCAATTGACAGAGTTCCTCTAGAGAAAAGAGCAAGCGCGTGTAGCACGCACATTACGTTAAGGCACGTTTACAGTTCAGAAGTGTTCAAGTAGAGGTGAAAGACACTGCACGTGGCACCGAAGGAGCCATGAAATTCAATCCGCGGCCATCGACATCCACTACACTTCAATTCCTAAATCATATATTCGTTCTCTGACTCCGAAATTTTCACAAAACGCAAACGATTCCTCGTAAGTCATAAAATTAAAGAAATTGATAGGGTGTTGCGCAGCATAATACGTTGTCTAAGATCTTTTTCACACTGTAAATGGTCATTATTTCAAAAAGCCGTTGCACCTAAGCGGTACATAAGGAAGGGGAAAATACATACGGGAGCATTTATTTCGACAGATCGGCGGCATGTTCCTAGGCCTCCCCTGTTTTATTTCTACTGTGTGGCGGGGTGTTCGTTTTTTCGTTTTATCGGTTTTAGTGACAAGAAAGAAATAACGAAGGGCGAGTTCCTGTGGTCGTTCTTACCATTTTACCCAAAAAACCCCTGCGCGTAGGAATCACGTAATTACATTATCAGGAACCGATGTAAAAACTTTGTTTCAAAAAGTCACTTTTCAATGACCCCAGAAGAACAGGCTAACATGCTGTTCTTTCATCTACACTGTGCGGCTTAAACAAAAAGCATTCGTCTATGCGTTACTTCCCGTGACATTATGGCAAGTATAGTGTAGTACCAGTTAGGCTCTACACGTTGGAATCTTGCATTAGTTACCTTGAACGCCAACATGACTAATACTAACTGTTAGCCCAGACGATAACTCGCCCCCTCACCTAATTATAAATACGCGAAGCACTGACTTCAAATATCAAAGGGCATGGTTATCACGTTCAAAACTAGCTAGTAGTAGTGTCACCATCGGTATTCTAACGCTTTGCTCTTGGAAATTCTGCGCTCTGCTCTCACAAAGTCTACAAAAAACTAAACTTTGCGTACGTTAGGCCACGTGCTCATATGGTAAATAAATGTGCACAATAATCGAAATTACCAAAGAGTGGATATCAAGATTGCACATTTCCGCTTTGCTGAAAACAGCTCCGGTCAGGGAAAAATGCTTGCTCCCCACACATGGTTCGCTACTACGAATGCTAATTTTATCTTTCTTTAGGAAGTATGAAAGTTTCGTGAATATAATAAGTTTAAAATCAAAGGTGTTTTCTTCCTCTTCTCCTGGTTTACCGGGGATGCTGCTGCTTCTGGCATTCCTTCCAGGTGTGTCACTGGGTTTTGTCCTGCACCGGGTAAAGCTGGACTGCATTTATCTCACCCGTCGGGCCTCAAGGTTACACCAGATAACGCTGACCTAGCTCCTACCACGCCCCAGGGGTCGAAAGAAACAGCGAGTGACGAAATAGCGCTCGGGAAATAACCAATTTGCGCGGGTGTTACGTGGTTTGTACATGGAGCCTTTGACGCGATTTGTGCACTCCAGGAAAGCGTTACTGCTGCTCGGGTCACGTAACGACGTCCACCGAGTGTGAAATTTTAGAGCCTGGACATTCTAGAAAATAAAAACATCTTTTTATGCTTCCAGTGCGGGAAGACTGCGTAAACCATGTCTTGGGAAAGACGTGGCAAAAGGTAGAACAACACACCATGAAAATGCTACCAAATGCGGGCCGCAAGTGCCTGTTCTTGTCTTTTTATGACATTTCCAGACTATTCAGGAACAGGAGAAAGACACTTTTAAAGGAGCACCAGTTGTTTGGCGACCGTCGAACGGGTGATTCTGTAGAGGAAGAAGATGGCACGACTGCCGCTGTCCGACGGCAGTTGCTGCTGGACTCATTTCTAATGCATCGTCTTCTTAACAACCAGAACACATTTTGTAACAAGCTCCGGCCCGGCCAAATAATACGGATCTGGTTTACTGAATCTTTCAATCAGGAATGAGCTCTTTGCGCACAAGTCTGAAGCCTCAAGACCATGTCATACCTGAATCGTTCGGCTATAAGTGATTCCCATAGGGGTGCGCGCTTCACGTAGTCGAACATTTACAACATATTCCCCGAAAAGTTAAGTCCCTGGTCAACGTCTGTCGATGGGTGCGTCTTTGCTTAACAAGCACGGTATCTGCAAGGTCGAGAGGAACTGAACCATTTCTTGGGGTCATATGGGTGGTGGGCAATTTGTGCAGGTGTTCGTGCAGACACAATATGTTCCATCGTCTGCTCAATCCATGCTCTTGATGTATCCATCGCGCACTAATGGTTTGTGCTGAAGACGCTTCAGGCGCTAAAGTTCAGCATAAACTATCGGGGGACGCTGTTGCGTAAGGGCGAGAAAAACCTCTTTCAGTTCGTCAAGCACGACGCTTCCAGGGAAGTTCTTGATCTGCTGAAGCCGTCCTGCCCTCAGTATTTTTTTCTCGTCGAGGTAGGCGGCAACACGTTGCAGCAACGAAACCGTTCCGCCGACCATCGCTCGAAACGCGTCCCCTTGCGTTCGCTGGAGGCATTACAATTCGGTTATTCTTTGTTACTTTCGTTTGCAGGTGACCAATTCGTTAAGATGTTTGAGCCTTGCAGGTGGTTGATGAAAACGCACTTTCATCCCCTCTATTGTCAATATATTAGCTGTGTTCGAAATAAATGATGTTGTCGACGTCTTCATCGCGCCAGGGCTTATGACGATTACGCCCTACGAAATTTAACAAGGTTACGTTCACTGCATTCAAATGTGGTTAGAGGCTGTTCGGTTCTTGTAATGTTCCTGGGGATGTTTTCGCTTATTTTAGAGTCCAAGGTGGTCCAGCTCCAGAAAGGATTTAGGCACGGATACGCACTCTTCCGTTGTCACGTGTACGGTTATCACCACTTCTGATTTAATGTTTGCGGAATTAAATTTGCGCCTTCTTGAACTGTCCACTCAAAAAGTGTTTTCTGAAACGTCCCTGATTCAACCGCTGAGCTCGACACAGTCGACAGTTTTTCTGTTGTTGCGCGTTTCCAAGTTGAACCGCACAAGGAAGTAATATGACGCCATGTGCAATTCTGACATTAAAGCTTTCTTGCATTCTTACAATCCTTGGCGCGGTAGAACGGCCTGGCGCAGCGAAAGCAACATCCATGTTTTCGCAATTAGGCGTTCTGTTGGTCTAACGAAAGTCCAGCCCGACAATAACGAGTTGTGTGGTCATTGGACTCACAAAAAGACATCCATGGCGGTATATCTTGACCGTTAGCGTGGAGGAAAGACCTTGATAGTTGTCCTTGACTTAGTTACGGGGTAGTTGTATTTTGGTAGTTTTGTCTGACCCAGACATCAAATCAAGTCATCTCCCGACTTCGTACTTCAAGATTCAATATGTCAAGTAGCTTTGAGACATCGTGAGGTCGCTCCACTCGTATTCCTCGCGGTGTCATTTCCTTTACGTTAGCTTGTTGAACTTGAGGACGAGTTCATAGGGCCAATTCCGCAATAGCGCCACCTTTAACATTACTTCGTAGGACGCAGTGTGTAGACCATGATTCTCCAGCGACCTAACGTTAGTCTGTATCTATTCAAGGAGCTTCTGGATGCCGTTCAAGTTGTCGCAAGAGGTCTTTAGGGAGGTTCGGCGATTTGCTCATATGCTCGTTGATCAACAAGGTTTTGTTTCCAAAACGCTGCTCCAGCAGTTCGATGGCTATGGGATAGGTCTTGTTTGTTGTTGTTAAGCCGCGCATGACTCCTTCCTCTATCCCCTTTAAATGACTGCGCAGATACGTGAGTTTGTGCACATTGTCTAGCGATGGGTTTTTATGTATTGTAAATTCGAATTGGTCCCATATTTCCGGCCAGAGAAAAATTCTCCATCGAAAGGTTGTATCTCCAGCTTCGGTAGTCGAACCTGAATTCTTTTGCGGGATGGGGTGACCTCCTGTCTTGTACTAATCAGCGAAGGGCATGCGGCTGCAAGTAGTCTCTCCCAGCGATAAATCATGTGATTGATTGAGTTCCGGTAGCGTTCTACTGTGGCAAATTCCTCATCTAGTTGCTCATCTGTCACACACAGCTCAATCGCGTTGTCCAAATCGGCTTAAGCAGTCTTTTTCTGTTTGAGAAAACTGAGGTTGTCAGCCAGCTCACCGATGGGTAGTGGGGCAACCTCCAGCATAGACCTCATCTCGTTGATGACCGTTGTAATTGATGCACAGAGAACACCCCACTTGCGTTTCAGACGGTCCATGGTGAGGCCTGGTACGTTGATGTTCAGGCGATATGTGATTCAATGCACCGTTCGTTTCCGGTGCGTCCTTTTTAGTAATATTGCCTCATCGGTTGGGGTCTTAACTGTGTAGCCCTTTGGTCAGGGCACCATTTTCGATGAGGACCAGGAGACAGACACGGTCAAAGGAGCACCAGTTTATTGGCGACCTTCGAACGGGTGATTCTGTGGAGGAAGAAGAAGACACAAGACACGCTCCACGTGGGGCAGTTGCTGCTGACCTCATTTATTCTGTTTCGTCTTTTTCACACCCAGATCACATTTTGTAACAACGACGCCCTTGTTCTTCTAGGATTGCAAAATGATGTGCTCTTAAATGCATCGCCAAGCGCCTTAAGCTTTCTCGTTTTATTCCGAGAGTGAGGAAAAAATTCACATTGTACATTTCGCACATGTTATCCAGCATCTTTCCCTTGCTGCCCTCGAGGACACTTCCCTCGAAAAATATATAATTCCCCACTTAAACGTGATAGCTTGACAGTTGGTCGAACTTCAAAATGTACTACCTTGACGATTGTATAACAGCGGGGTTAAAGGGGAATAGGACAGCCTGGAGATGGAGAACAGATAAATAATATTGCAAAACGTAAGCCCTTCGACGATTGGTGGACCGCCAGAAAGCGTATATTTACACGAGAGAAGATACTTACCGCAAGTGATTCGTTTCGGAAAGACTGAACTTGCGCCACAACTTCCTTGAGCAAAGCGAAAGTGGACAGACGGCAAATAGAAAGCGGCCAACCGCGTGATCCGCCAGGCTCCCTGCGAAACTAAGCTGTCTCGCATCAGGTGCCATTGCAGGCCGTTCCGAAAAAAGAACCGTGATAGTAACGAAAAAGAACACATAGACCTTTTTTTACGGGCAAATGCTGTGTTCACCCCTCTGACCCTCGGTACGAGTAGCATAGTTTCGGCAGTAAAATGTAAACAGAAGACCGCAAAGACAAAAAATAAAACACAAAAAAGTGATGGTTCGCCCCTTGTATATTCACGATGCATGCCTCAGCAAAAATAAATACACAGAAAAGGCGCACGCGTCCATTTTCAAGCTAAGGTATCAAAACATGCCGCTGGTATAGATTTTCTAATTAATATTTCAAGTGGTTTTGAGAGCGCATTGGTCGGGTTTTTGTCTGTTGATTTAGTAAAGGAACCTGAGAAAACACTGAGAGACCAAAAACGCATTAAAGCAAAACGATGTGGGAATAAGAACTTTTTAAAACGATATTCGTTTACAGAAAGTGTGAACACTAACTTGCAGACAATAACCTGAATAAGAGACCTCATTTTACACGAATGAAAACTACAAACATAAAAATAGGCACTAAAGATGAGCACATGTTTTATTCCTGAATAGACCGTCACGTGGCGTCCTTATAAATCTAGTGCGGGGCAATACCATCAAGTTTAGGTCCGCGCTTTCTACTAGCGATATGCATCTCCAGGGTTCTGTTTTTTTATCTGCCTGCGAATCGCAGCGCAGCCGGGCTGCCAACGTAAGAATAATTACCTTTGAAAACCAATCCGCACCCCAGCCGTTAGACGAGATATTAGATATTAGACGAGATCAACGGAATATTTATGTTTTGAATTTTATGTGGGGCAGTTTGTTCTGAAAGGTCATCTCTGGTGACAAGGCTAACGGCAAATAAATGCCCTCGGAGCCAGGTAACCCTGGAAGCCGCTGCTAAGTACATAGTAGAACAAAAATCAGGCTCACAAGCAAATGCATGAGTCCATGGAGGCTATAAATTGACAATACGAGAAAAAGTTCGCCAAAAAACAAGAGAAATTAAGAACAAGGCTGGTCAGTGTGCCTGGCTAGCTCCTTGAGGCAGAATATACGAACCGGGCGAAAACTGCCTCACACGAGAAAAATTTAAAGAAAACCGAAGTGTGGGAAGGACTTAAAAGAAAAAGTAGTCAACCGAAACCCCATTTTCGTAACTACAGCTCCGTCAAACAAATGTCTCCCCTGCCAGAGAAACCAGTGTCAGGATGCCAGATTAGGTTCACTGTAGCCCTGACTAACGGGACCAGGGAAAGAAGGATCAAAATTAATGAGGCATCGTTTCAGCAGAAGGGAAAAGTTCTAACCTTGAGGATGCAAAAGGCTGGGAAAATTAAAACGCCCTTTTTCTCGCAGTGGAAGATTACTGTGAAGTAAGTGAAACTTAGGCGGGGATAGGAAGAAAAAAACGGTAAGTAGCTTCGCGGTTCGTAACCACCATAATCCTACAGCCTATTCTTCTGCAAGCCTGTAACTTCCATATTCGCGTTCGGCCTTAAATTGGGCAGGATCCCCTGTCGCACGAAAGTGGTTTGCCAGTAGTGGGGGCAGGTTAAACGTGATATGCCAGCGTCACCGTTTTTAGCGTTCTCATTTGGTGAAAATGGAATGCCGTGAGCATTGTGAGCATTTTTTAGAAGATATAAAGTTGTAAACACAGAAAAACAAATAAGAATGAGCGGTACAAATCGGCTCTCTCAAAACGCGATGGATAACGCTCATCTCTTCCTTTGGTGCCTCGTGTTTTTAGCAGTGGTTATTGCGACGTCACATGAATGCCATTTCTGACACAAATTACACGTCATGTGAAGTAGAAATAAGTAAACGTAATGGGCCACATTATTTTTTATTTTTGTAGATGTTTTCACGTTACTACTTTTCCTTAATACATTTACCTTATTACACCTGCCGGTGTTGTGCTTGCCTACCATACACTGGGCTATTTTTTTAGCTTTTCTGCCGTAAAATATTTGAGAAGTAGGCTGACAGCCCTCTTGTAATTGTGGTATGCTCATTTTCTGGCCGCTCAAATTCAGTTTCTAAGGCCATTTAGGATATTACGATGACCTGACTTGTTGCAGAACCCCCACCACTGACGTTATTTTACAATTCTAACTGAACAGGCGATAGTCTAAAGCCGGAGACATTCCGCGAGCTGCTTAGGCAAACACTTACACTTTAAAAAAATAACTGTTGTGAGTGTAAAACTGTTTTTTAGTAAAGATCTCGCGAACCCATTTTCAGTGTTACAGGTCATGGTCGCGGCCGTCTGCTTAAGAAAGAAGGGGCCGATGAGGTATAATAATTTTGATGATGATTAGTGTCTCTCAATCAGGACGTCAGTTTTCAGCCAACAATTGGCCGGTTTTATTCAACTTAATTGCTTTACTTCTAGCTGATCTATAGAATTTCCTACCGCCCAAGCTTCCCCCAACCTCTGACCTAAATTCCGATCGCTCGTTCACCCCTCTTTTTCTTAACGCAGCAGATAAAAATTATCATCCGTTTGATATCTCCTCCTACGTAACAACGTATTCTCTGCTTTTCTTCCACCACCCCTTGAGCCGCCTCTTCATGTAGCCCTGAAGTTAAGGCTTCCCCTCACCCCAAATCAAAAAGCCTCCGCCAAAGTCGTTGCCCCATCGCCCCACGGCGGTCGTATATCTGCGCAGACAAAGACAATATGGTGTATGGCTTTTCGCTGTGTGCCGCAGCTACACATGTGTCACCCTGCTCCCTGTAGATACCCGTGTATGCCCGGGTTTTCAGACACCCCGCCTGTTATTCTAAGTTAAATGCACTGCCTTTCGTATTGCCATAGACACCTCCCTTCCTGATTTATAGTTTCTAGATCGTAGGCGTCTCCTGACTTTTTTTCTTCCATTCTCTCTGCCCCCTTCCTCGTCTCTGCTGCATTTACCTCCTTTTACTGTTGGGTATAACCCACATTCCCCAACGAATTTCGCGCAGCTTGGTCAACTGTCTCGTCCTCCATCTCTAATGCGTGTCCGTACTGCTCCTTTATAGGCGGTTAAACATTCTCGTGGCCTCGCTTTAGTCCTCAATATCACGAAGTTGCTCCTGAATCTTTATCTTGGTTTGCACTTTCCTTGCCCCAAAGGAACACTAGTCGATATCCCCCCGTACGTTTACGTTTTTTTTTTTTTTGGCCATGGCCCCTCGGGGCAGTCGGCCTACCGGCCTCTGATTTACTTCCAGGACTGTTTGAGTTTCGTGTTTCATAGAGAGAACCGAAGTTCCGAAAGTCAATCCAGGTATTATGACTCCTTTTCAGACTCCCATACCACCTCGTATTTGTTCGAGCCCACAGTGCTCTATGCTTCATTATAGCCGTGTTCTATCTTCCTTTCTTCTATGGTGAGGCTCAAGCGCTTTTATGTAGTCTTCGCCGTTGTTAAGCCATATTCCTAAGTATTTATACTCTTTTAGCCGCGGTATTTCTACTTGTTTCACTGATAGTGTTTTGTGCTCCGTGTCCTCGTTAAAAACCACGATCCCGGATTTTGCTCTGCTAAAGGATACTCATAGCGTCGTCGCTTCTTCACCAGATATATCATAGAAGCCCTGCATAACTATCCGGTTATCCGCCATCTACAGTTTGTCGTCTGCAAAGGGTAATCCTGGAACCCATTGTTCCACACCTGCCTCTTTTTTAAATGTATGATCCGTCGGGCTCCAGCGCACTGCCCTCTAGCTTCCTCTCTTAACTCGCCATGTACATCACGAACAGCAGTGGAGAGAGAGGATATACCTGTTTAAAACCCTTCTAGGTGTATACAGGCCTATTTTACGTTACCCCCTCCCACACTATTTGAACTTTGCTCTCCCGGTGAAGTCAGCAAGTTTAGAAATTCTGCCCTCGCTCCCTCGAACTCCAAGTTATTATATAGACGCTTCCTCTCTAGGTTACTATACGCCGCTTGATAGCCTAGGAAGGCTAAGCACACCGGTCGGTTTTGAATATTCGTCACCTCTTTGCATTGGCTTACTAGAAATAGGTTATTATCTAGCCTCTGTCCTTTCAAAACCCATTTTTAAGTTCCCCTAGTATCCTATTTTGTTCTATTCACTGCTCTAGCTAACATTTCACTGACTGCATTCCTAACCCATACAACACTGACGCGACGGTGACTGGCTTGTACGAGCTCAGTTTAGCCATGTCTCCTTGGCCCTTGTACATTACGTTCATCCAACTCATTAGCAACGTGGTCGGTTCTGCCTTCTTGCTATCCCTGTGTTGATGGCTTGCAGTAGCTTTCCCTAGCTATTTGCCCCTAATTGAATGATCTACTGCATCGCGATCCCGCCTCTGCCTACTGCGGTATTTTGGGGTACATTTTAGTCCTCTTTTTCACATTGAGCGATCGCCTATCTATCTCTAGATATTCCGGCCTCCCCTGAGATGCTGCGGGGCCGCTTCATTTACTATACAGAATTTCTCCTTGATAATTCCATACCAGTATGCCAATGCTTGATCTATCTTCAGCATCTACTCGTATTCGTTTTCATTAGTACCACCTTCTGTTTGTCCGGTGCGCTTCCTCAATGCCCGCACATAGTTCGAAAACTTTCGGCGCATCTCTACAGTACCCTCGCATTTGCGCCACCCATATCTCGCTGTCACCTTTTATCTTTTTCCGCAACAACTGTTACACTTTCACTTTTCTGTGCGTATTTTTCTACCATTTTAGGTCCACCTCTTCCTGCTGCCTCACGCCCCTTTTGGCGTGCCTGTGCTCTCTAGACGCCTGTTTACGCCCCTCTATAGCCTCCTTCATATCTGCACCCCACCAGCTTCTTGGCGTTTTCTTTCTTTACATTGATTTGCCTTCATCCCATGATTATTTTTGCTAGATACGTTTGATGAGACTGTCATATTCTCATACTTATCCAGCGTTTCTTTCTATATCAGCTTCTATGCAATTGACATTTGCCATTATGTGTTTACTGCTTAACATTGGAAACGGCCACCTTCGCTCCAGTTATGCGCCCACCAGTTTCCCAAACATAAGCTTGTTGTCGCTCCTAAGACCGTGACCCCCATTTTCATAAATATTCTTCCATCTAACCATTCATAAAGGCCCTGTGAGAGGAGGCAGCAGTTAATACTGGACTGTCTGCTACCACCCTCCCTCGCGATTTGATCCTCGAATTTTTATCCCCCAGTTACTATGATCAGGCTCTGGTCCTCCCTCATATCTAGCATTACATTTTTTTTCAAAATCTGCGCACCAATCTAGATCCTAAATGTGGGCGTTCAATACTTATACCAATAGTACCGCCCCGGATGTTTTCAAATCCTCGATGTGATGTTTTAGGCACGCCACCAGTTTTTCATTTTTTACTTTCCTTACCCGTCTACAGGTCCGACACTCTTAAAGGCCACCTCCATACCCCCAACCATCCAATTCGCCCACACAAGTTCTTTACAATCTTTCACTCTTTTCAAATTAGTCCCCTGCGTATAAACATACCTACTGATCTGCCTTTTCTCCTTACACACGTCATATTGAAACCTTCCGATACATACTCTCAGAATACCGGAGGTTCTTTTATGTCCCGCAGTTGCTTCTCGGTAACGGCGTATACACGCAGATTTTGCTCTTCTAGCGGCTTACGAATCTCCATACAATTCTTTCCTTTCTGCCGCCCTGCATGCTTATGTATACGATCTTCAGTTCTCCCCCTCTCTGTGTTACACCCGTCTTCCCCCTTTTCCTCTGCCCGCACCCACCTATACCGAGATAGCTCTCTTTTTTGGTTGTCAGCCTAAGTCATCTTCGCTAAGGCCTGTGGCCTCCCTAAAAAAGCCCCTGCTCGCGCCGCTTGTCATCACCCGATCGCTTCTCCCACCTGCTGGATGAAGTGAACTCCGTCACGCTGGAACGCTTATTTCTAGCCGAGCATTCGGACATCACTGTTGATGTCCATGACTGTGCAATTCAGCTTCAGGCTCACCTCCCGTACGTCTCACCTAACTTCTCGAACTTCCCTTTTCACTACCCCTCGAACTACCCTCGCCCGATGATGTCGCGTACTGTGCTCGCGGAGACCTGTACATTTGGGCACAGAGTCCAGAGCTCACTCACCCCCTTCTGAACGTGCTTCCGCAAGCCATCGCCGCTTCCTTTCAGTACGTCATTCGTCCCTCCGGCAATAACCACGAGTTTCTGCTCCTGCATGTTCTCCCACATCGTTTCCGCGCTTCCTCCAAAACTACCCTCACCGTGTGGCCAGGGAACACGCCAACATGCACTCTCTGTCGGCCATAGTGACAATTATATCTGCCACTGAGCATGAATTAGGAGTCCCGCAGCCTTCTGGGTCATACATTTGCAAATGCAATTTACCTGCATGAAAGCGTGAGCACAGGAACTTGTGTTAACCTGTCAGGCAGGGTTTCCATCAGGCGACACTGAAATGTCATATTCGCGTATTGCGCACTTGTAAGTGCACGCGAGTCACTTTCCATGTATACTACTTGGAGTTTCGTCATTTTTTTGTATAAGCAACTAATTTTCTCATTGTGTGACTTCTGTTTTATCACAAAACGTCTTCCTACGTTGCTTGAACTGAGTTCAAGTTTAGCCTCGACAGAGCAGTTGGCAGTACTCACACCAAGAAATAAGATGCGCGGCAGTATCCTGCTTGAACACTCACATTATGCGAATTCTTGTGGGGTGTGACGATTGGTCAGTCGGGAAGTAAAATAGTCCATTTCACGCTCTTGGGAATTTAAATGTTCGCATTCATTTTCCACACCGTCTGTTTACTTGTTGTTAAGATTCCACGTCCCGTTTGGCTGTCACTATTCCACATCCCTTTTGGGCCTGGGAAACTGCTGCGTAAATACGTAGTTATTTTAACCCTGGAATTAACTCACCTCAAGTCTGGATTCACCTAACATATCATGTATTGTTCGTGAATATATTTACTAAAACTAGTTCTTTTTTGTAAAGTTTGTCGTGTTCTTCTTCTGCAGGCGTATTGTTATCAGAGCGCCACGGTCTCCAGTCTCACGCTGCTTCATAGAAGAGTTTGCCCTCAATCGCACCTTAACTTTCTGCCACCGCAAACACTGCTATTCGGCGCGTCTGCTACATAGATTGGTCTACAAGGCGTTCATCAGCTGCCTCTTCAACGTATTTGTCGAAAACAATTAAGTTCTTAGAAGTTCGTACAATGCGTGGTATGCGTTCTGGCTAAGTAGATTCCTTGAATTGACAGATTATTCTCTTAAATTATAGTTACAACTGCAGAGGTCACTTAACTTTCAGGGTACATACCATGGGAATGTTATTTTGATACCTACACCAAAAAAGTCACACAAAACCCGCGGTTGATTCCTCTGTCATAGGAATCGGTAAAACACGAACGTGAAGTGTGCGGCGAAATCAGCAGCAAACTGAGCATGGTTTGCTGGTGGGCGGCTGTCTTGTGGGTGCGATTGGCGAGCGATGTCCTGCTGGCGGATCCCTTGGATAAAGGTGTACTGGTGTCATTTCCGTGACGGATATGACGTCAGTGAAATCCTCGTGTATACTGGCATAAAACACTTTCGTGTTAAAATATAAAACCTAAATTAGGAACAACTTTAAGTATAACTTGCTCTTTAGTACTAAAGGTTGCTTCACCGCAAGAAGATCGTGCTTGCAGGGGTGCACCCTTTATCCACCGCTTGCTTCGTTGTACTGGCGTCATTTCCGTGACGGGTATGACAGCAGTGAAATCTTGGTGTATGCAGTCATAAAGGACCTCCGTGTTAAAAAGTAAAAACGAAACAAGCACTGGTACCAACAGAAGTTTGCATTCACAAAACCTACCACGAACTCTGTGATTGCGCTGGAGCTTTTTCCTATTATAAAGTGATGCTGGCAATGTAAATCATGGCGGTGGCAATGCGGCCAACGTAAGCAGAGATTTATCCAGCTTATGCGTCGACGGCTTTGTCCAAAGTCGTTAGGTGGGTATCCTGTACCTGACATTGTCAGTGCCATTTTTATATCTGACTCTTAAGAACCAAGAATAAAAAAATGCGCTGACCGTCTCGGTCTGTAGCGTCTACATAAAAGTGAGAGGTCGGTTGCATTTCGTTACATCCTTTGTTGCAATTCGAGCATGCCATGCAACTGTGTTCGCGTCCATCAATATCACCGCGTCTATGTCATAGCTTCTGCTGTTAACACTGACAGGCTTCTAAGCCCTCTGCTTGCCGCGTTGAATGTAGAGTAATTCTTAGTCTGTTGCGAACGTTCCTCTGCAGAAGGGGTTTTTCGGGCAAAAAGGCTTGCTCGAAGAGAATATTCAGAAGAAAACACGAAAGGTGTTGTGGTGCAAGAGTGCTTTACTCGAAGGAGACTACACCAAAAACTTCTGTATGCTTCCCTATTTCTTCGGTTCCCTAACACGTTTCAATGCACGATAAAACATATAGACAGACAATGAAAAGAAATTGCTTAAATTTTACTGACTGCCGTGTGACCTATAATTGAATTATAGGCCAATTAAAAATTTGCTCCCAGAACTGACACACAGCACGTGGCGAGAAACTAACACACCATAAATTACCAAACAAGCGTGCAGTCATTGGGGAAGGTATGGTAGGGTCATTGCGGGCTGCTGGCTGACCCGCGGAGCTGGCTCGTCCTGCTAAAAATAATAAAACGTCATGTGACAAAGTACATCCCATAGCAAATCCTTACAATCTCACACTGTTCGGAATATGCAGCCCGGGTCGCAATACTATATGGATCAAATGGCATGAACACCGAAAGGGCATTCTGGTTATGAGAAAAGGAGGAAAGTGCTCAAACTTCGGCAAGCCATTTAATAAACGGTCACTGATATATTGGGCCATACACGACTGTTGGGCCATACGATGACGCTTCTGTATCGAGCAACTGCTGGTGCTTTCGATATGTGACGCGACGTGGCCACCAACGTGGATACTGGGCGTGTTGTACATAATCTAAGCAAAAGAGCGCGGGAAAGAAAAAGCTAGAGAGAGGACGCGAAATCCTATTAAGCGCAGTCCTTGTCATTCTTCGCTCGCCTTTTTTTTGTGCTGTTTTGCTTAGGTCAGGTTACAACGGGTCTTCTACAGCCCACGACTAACTGAATATACACCCGCGGAGAATCAATTACCACTTGAACACGTCAAAGTAAACAAGCATGTTTTATCGAAGCCTCACCTGGTACGGTCACAATTTTTGTAGTGCCGAACATTATAATAAAGCGAAAATCTGAAGTACCCCATTGTGCGAAAAGCCGTCGTTGTTGTTGGCAGGTCAACGGAATGGTTACCCTTGTGAAGAGCAATTAAAAGCACGTGTGTGACCCAATAGGATTTGAACCGAAACTCCGCCGTAGAAAGAGAATTGTTTTGACCATTCAGTTTTTTTTTTTGTAGGACGTACCCACTGAGCGGGCTGTCCAGGAATCAGGTGCATTGAGGGCCTATGTGCTCCCTTCACAACATTAGGAAAAAAATTTCTAAAACTAAATGCACAATAGCAGGTACAGGTACAGCGTGACCAACGTGATGGCGCGGGAGTAGAACGGGGGCACAGCAGCCGCGCCAAACCATGATTCTGGGGAAGCCGTGGCGTGTGGCGGTAGGATTTATGAATTATTTCGTGCCATATGACTAGTAAGAAAAGTGAAGAAAGAGACGGAAACACGATTTACCAGAAAAGAAGGATGCACAAATAAACTGTTGCAAAAGACAACAAAACCATACCGAACCAAGGGCAACTTTTCGTTGTAGCCGTAAGGAAGTTCATAAATATTGCCAGAAAATTCACCCAGGAACAACTAAGCAGAGTTTAGTGTCCCGTGACCTTTTTAGCTCATCTCCAACGGGCGCTTACGAGGGCGTAGTTTCGGTACATGCAAATATTTACCCCATTTTAGTATTTCGCAAAACTGCCACAAAAAAGGGGCCGATTGTGCTTTTTTTGCTATCATTCAAGATACACATTAATAATATTCAAAATCCTGGTTTCATTGTAACTGTTGTCCTCATTTCTATCCCAGAACATTTCCGCAATATTAGTAGTTGTTTTTCGTGTGCGCGTGGATTCATCAATATTCCTCGCGCGTCATCGCTCCGGGGGGTCAGTAAACCGGCGTTGTCATTCTTGTTAATGAAGCATCGTGACCTGGAGCCTAGATGAGACGTTTCGGCAGGCCTGGCCACAAGGCAAAAAGGTTCTGGTGGTGGCGTATGGTCTGGCTGACGGCCTTAGTTTCTTCAGGCACAGTTTCCGCTGTGAGCAAACGAAAGGGTTACAATCTGCGCTTGCACTTGTTTGTGATTTCTGCAGTAGAACACTTAATGGTGACCCCGCGCTGCACTGGTCGATATACCTCAAGGTTCGATGCTGTGGCCTTGTTCACACAGTTCTCTCTGTGGTTTGGGCAATATTTGCACCACAATGGAAAAGAAAGTTACGAGCGGGGACTCCCTGACCCCACACTCCCTTTGTGAAGACACAGGTGGTGTGTTGCGACACACTTGATTTTGGTAGCCTGCGGTGTCATTTATTTTACCCTCCATCAGCATTCGTTCTGACATCTAGTTTGGTCTATATAGCACACGCTTTTTTCAAATTTCATTGTCTTCTTTTTTGATTGTCCGAAATTCGTTTTGGCCGATACTCCAGAGGCAGCGAAAGTATGTAAACAATATGAGAAAACAACTGTCATGTGTACTTTCAAGGTCCGCTTAATGATCGACAGACTAATTTGTCGGATAAACAAAACAAAAGTCACGGAAATATGCCAACATCACTTATGGGCACAATTGAGAGCATCAATACTATTCACAAGCAAATATTTACTGCCTGCATTTCGTAGCAGATTTTTTCATTAGGTGAAAAACATCTGACTCATCATAGTTTGCAGAAGCAGCTCTCAATCTGACAAAGTGCCCACACAGTGTCTCCCGTAATGTGTATTCTCATAAAATTTATAATGGCATTTGGGAAATACCCGGAAATGGGTAACTAATATAGGTACACTGTAATTTGATATTACCCGAGTAAAACATTTGCCCTATTTGCGCTTCCTTTGTTGCCGAAATTTTTGCCGAAACAAACTAGCTTTGTTGTGAATTTCTCTTATTATTCTGGAACAAAGATACTGTTTAATGGGACAGGGATACGACAATGTGGTGGTTTAAAAGAGGGCCTTTGTTTTCTTTTGGCCACAACTCTAATCCTTTCTGTGTCGTAATTACCCACAGCAGGCCGGGCAACAAACTGACTACCCTGTAATGTTTTCATCGAATGAACAAGGTAATTGTCTGAGAAACCAGCAGATTTCTTTGAAGACGATGAATTTTGAAAATCGAACGCTATTTCTTTTTGCGCTTCCCCAGTGTTTAAACGTAGCACAAACACAGACAGAAACAGCTTGCGTTTTGCGCCTTTATGCTATACATTCTACAAAATAGAAGACAACGCCCACGACCGTTTTTTTCGGTTAGCAGTCTGGAGTTTCATTATATACAACAGAGAGTTGTTTGCTTTAGCGCCCAAAGAAGCTCAGAAGTTGCTGTTTTAGTTGGGACTTCCACTCTGCCCTCTTCTGTACCTGTTTCTTCTTCTCGTGGAATATATAGTAAAGGCTGACACGGGCACCGGTTTGTTATACCGACAAACTTTTGTTTACTGTAGGGTTATCAATCCTGGCTATCAATCTTTAACGGCATATTTCACAGCATAAGAGCATTGACCCGGTAACACCGAGGGTAGCCCGCAGCTGCTACACATGGTGCTTTCGTATTATAAGTTTAAAAATACCAATCCGCAAAAGGAACTTAAATAACGAAAAAAGATCTAACTTTTGTTTGGTATGATGGCACATGCTCCAAGAAAATGCTTTCAGTATGTAGCATATTGCATGTTGCAACAGCGTTCAAATCTTATTTCTTTTATTGCATACATAGACAAAAATATGCGGACATGCCTTTTCATCTTCTCGCCATGACGGCCGCTCATCTTCGCGTTAAAATCAATATGCTAGAAGGCGTCACAGCAAAAAAGAATAAAGTGCCTTTAATTTGCCAATTATGTGTTTTTTTCGAGCATGCAAAGCACAGTGCAGGTTTCGTCCGTTTAACGTATTTTTAACTGTTTTTAACCTATTTACGACATTCGTTAGCGGATTTCTTCTATTCTTTTTTATAGGGAGATGTATGACATGCATAGGTTTCATTTTGTCTGGTCATTCTTTTTTATTGTTTATTGTTTTCTAATTTTTTGATTTAACCAAACTTTGTCCGACCAAGTATTTCCGTTTACGCTGTAATTACATTTAAATTGTTACTTCCGCCAAATTCTGCACTTTTTTGAAAAGGCAGGTAGGTACATGGGTACCCGTATTAGCTTTTATTAGTGTGGTGAGCGTTCTTTTGCATACTTTTGTTTATTCTTCGGCTGTTGGGAGAGATGTATAAAAGGCATATTTTGAATTTTGTAAAATTAATTTTGTGACATTTATCTTTTTCTATATTATTCCCATAATTTATTTTCTAAAAATTTTGTATTACCCAATATATCCTTTTATGCTACTATAACGACTGAAATTGTTACTTCCGCCACATATGTATTTTTGTGGGAACACTAGGCTGGCACGGTTATTCTATTTCGCTATTTTTAATGCGGGTTTTGTTCTTTTGCGAACTTTTTTGTTTTATTCTTTGTTTTTGGGGGGAGATATATGGCATGCATAATTCATTTCTTAAGACCATTTTTGAGGAAATTCAAATTTTTATATTCTTTTTATTTGCAGCAGCAGAACCTGGTGGGCTGGTTCTGCTGCTCCATGCCGCCCAACAGTGCAGTGCCTTTGCCCGGTTCGCCTCGTAGATTTTGGGACGGCCAGCGCACCAGAAACTTCAGACGGCTGGCCTCACGGGTAGTAATTCCCGGAACGCCGCGACGGCGAGCTAGGTAAACTATCAGAAGACATCCATGGCCTCCGGCGGCCTCGGGCGAGCAACCAGCACCCGTCATCGAACTCGCAGGCACGTAGAATCGTCGCTGGCACCTCCGAGGCTCTTTGCTCAACGGGACATCGCTATCCACGTTAGACAAGTGTCTGTTTCCATCACCGTAAGACTTGCATCGTTGGTCAGGGTAGAGATGGGTTGAGAGGCGTACATAGCTAGCCAAACGTGAAATAGGGGAATGTTCAGGACTTGGGTAATTTTAAAAACTTTTCTGCGTGCTTTATTTATTTTTAATTATTACGCTTTGTGCCAGTTTGTACGTTCTGCTGTTCGTTGTGAAATATTTCGTCAAATATAATGCGTTTGCATCGGAAATATCGACTGAAGCCTCGTCCATTGGGCTGGTGAGCCACGTGACACAGGACAA